>JACJUY010005749.1:0-52619 GCA_014220935.1 Platorchestia sp. MABIK
GTTGAATGATTTTTCATGTTTTATGGAACTTTGTCGAACCCCTTTATATGATCGGGCGTGTTCACTAGCTGGGTAATATTTTTACTAAATAAGTTCCCCTAAGTGAATACGGTGGCCTTTCTTCTAGTCTTCAACTAAATTGAGCCCGTGCTGGACACGTTGCATGAGTGCAGCTTCTTTAGGGCGCTTTCAATCTTCCTCAGAGAGTACGGATCCCATTACATGAATACTGACGTTAAATAGAACAGAGAATGCCGACATCACAAGGCTTGAGCCACAAAGCCGAGCGCTGACATTCCCAACGATGAAGGCAAATTTAGTGGCCACTCGTTAGATTTTCCGCCGTAAATTGGATACAGCAGGCAAAAATCTGAGCGGAGGTCATCGCCGTGCGTGCGTCACGGTCAAAGTAGAGGAAACAAGGTAGGGCCAAACCAGTATTTTTTTTGTCGACTGTGTGGGCTTGCTGACGTCACGGCCACGAATCAATAGCAGCGCTCATATTGCATCTGGTAGCACTGCTACTCCCAAATCCGTTTGCCTATTGGCCTAACGATACTGCGTTTTGGTGACGTTATAAAGTTTGTTCGAAATAAAGCCATTCTATGTATTGGCTACCCGAACAAGATGAAGTGTAATTTCCCCCATAGAAATGACCCTACCTTGATTCCTCCGTGGTCACGGTAGAGGAAACAAGGTAGGGTCATTTGTATGAGGAAAAATACACCTCCTCTCTTTCGGCTAGCCAATTGAACGGCTTCATCACAAATACACTTTATGACGTCACCATTGCGACATATCGTTAGGCCAATAGTGCTGCCAGATTTGAGGCTAGCAGTGTTGTCAGATGCAATTTGAGCGCTGCTATTGGTTCGTTGCAATGACGTCAGTATTGCCACAAGGTAGAAACAAAAAAATGGTTTGATCTTACCTTGTTTCTTCTACCGTGGCGTGCGTCGAGGTGACTTGTGTCTGAGAGGTAAATAATGTGCGCCTTGTAGGAGAGTTGGATTACTGCACTTTAGCCTACATCGATTCTTGCTGCAACATATCTCCTGCTGCAAATTTAAGCTGACAGATTTACCTTGATGAGACGGCCAGGCACAATGCCGCTGGCTCTTTTCATGTGAAGCTTGAAAAAAATATTCAAGAAAATCACTTAGCTTCAAATAGGCTAATCGGTTTATCAAATGGGGAACTTGGTTTGCACTACTTGTTAACCCTTGCCACAACTTTCATTTTAGTATTAAAGAGCCCACATGTACGGTCGCCTGCTGTCTGTGCTGATTTTTTCCAATTCATTAATCACAGCAACATGTGAGGAAAAAAACGAGTTCAGCAAGCAGAAATGAGTCGTAACTAGAGGAATTGAAGGCATTCGCAAGCGAGTAATGTCGAACAGAATTAAATAAAAACGAAGCACTTTCTTCATACAATGATAAAACACAATTACCAGCTCTAAAGGTATCTAGTTATAGTAAGTAATTGCAGCAAAAATTCTATTCTCAGCAATCTAGAGTAACTTTTTTTGTGATGTGAATGCTTGAGTACATACTGAGAACACCGAATCGTCATCACTGCCATGAACCGCACTTTGTTACATGGTTCTCTTCATATTCACAGCTCCTTTCCTTGACTACACCGAAGTGAAGCTAAATGGCATAAAACTCGTGGGTGTTCCTTTGCCAAGTGGCTTTTGCTTGGCTGCACATTCCTGTCTAATTCCCTCTCGCTTAACAACGCTGCTGAGAAATGAAAAACGCTCGGTTAAAATCGAGCAGAAATGTCAAATGGCCGACTCTCTCTCCGACGCATACTCACAACAATGCATTCGAAGCACGAAAATTGTTGTCTCTAGATGGCGGCTGAATAATGTATTAGAAACAAATGGAGTGCTGAGCTTAATTTGCGGTTTTGGTCTTCGTTCACACAAGATGATGAATGTTAAGATGAAAACCGTGGCAGGATGTAGCGTGGACGGCGACACAAACTGAATTAAAATGAGAAATTCAAAGGACTGGAAAATAGTCGATGAGTCGACCGTGTTCCATTAGGAGTCAAACAATTTATTGTACAATTACGACAAATAGGAAACGTCTAAGTTTCATTTGCACTTATAAATTCAAAATTCAACGATACCACGGAGCTCATAAACAGACCATGCATCCTTGCATTCTCTAATTGAGTGATCGCAATATTTGTGGCTCACAGATGACGTACCTCTTATCGTCGAATTGTTTCTCCATAATTGTTTAAGTATAGGTTTCCCATTGACTTAAAATGACTCTTCTCAGCTGTATCATAAATGCTGTGAAGTTTCACCTACGTCAACCAATTTTGTAGCTTTGACATTGGTGATAATAAACACAAGAGTCTGGAGCTAGGAACAACAAACGTGGTGTCTTAGTCGAGTTTGAAATTAGTTCCTGTACGTTTATGCGTTGAATTGCTTCAAGATCTGAATCAGGTAATTTTGTATACTTTCTCCAGCAGTCACCTTAGTACGAAGTAGACAAGAATGATTCTGCTTTCCTAGCGTTTGAAGTCACTGAAGCTCTCACTTCCCTTTGACTTGCTTTCATTCGCTCGTTCATTTGCACGTAAGGAGCCTTTCAGGGAACTTTTTACGCTCTGCAATAAGAAATGAAAGCGAGAGGTTTAATTTACACAGCAAATAGCGAGCAATTGAAGAAGAGGCATGAATATTCTCGTTGAAAAAATCACTAATGAGCAAATGCTGTTGTGATTAGGCTAGGTTAACGCTCAATGAATGAATATATATGTTTTGAACTTTAGCAAGAAATACTGTTTTTTACTCATGTTTTTGATGAATATTAGAAAACATAACCTGATTTAATATAAAAAACTTATACAAGATGCCCAAATACTTTGATTATTTAACATTTTTGTCTCGGAATATTGAAAATTGGGCTTAGTTATTGTTAAGGGTATTTATTTAGTTCATGGTGAACGTATTCATCCCACCGACTGAATGACTGTGAAATGTACAAAAAATACCGCATTTATAAATGTGAGGAGCGAAAAACCTACATTCCTTGATTGTCCTTGCAACGCGCATACCGCAATAGCGTAGTCTTATTGTTCGCTTTTGAAGGATGTAAAAATTTTTACTGCTGCAAGTTTCGGTTGATTCACCAACATAGATATATTTTGCTCCACGGAAAGCTCCAATGAATTTATTGATGCAGCAGTACATACGCGGGTGAGAGATTATGAAAGCAATCAACGGGATTTATTCTAAATTCTTTGGCTAAGGGTTTTATTACATCGTATTTGGCTTAGGGTTTTATTACATCGTATTTGAATGGGTCTCAAACTTCCTATTTATCACGTTGCTAATAAATAAATGTGATCGAAGGAGTCGACCGTAACTAGGCAGTTAACGTGGTGCATGCTGTGATGATTTGATTGGAAGCCCAACATAATTCTATAACTCCAGTCCCAACAAATGTGTATGACTAGAGTCCCTCACCACTGAAGTCCCAATACAATGAGTAAAAAGTCGCATGAACCGCTGGAGTTAGTGAATCTAATAAGAACAACACACAATGAAGAATAACATTCTTACTTAACTCATTCGTTCGAATAAAGGAACAATGCGTTATCGTGAAGGATTTTTGACTTATCTTCTAATCTTCAAATTATTTTGAGCATCATTTTCGTGCTAAAATGATCTCAAAAGCACCGCATGTACGCCTACATAAACATAGATCAAGCGAAATTAATCCATATTCTTACACTTGTTTAGAAAAACGCAGACAATGTAAATTTCTGCACCTGACACACTGTTGAATACCATGTTGACTTATATATATCACCTGATGTACGGATCAAGTGACTTATTTATCTAAGCCGTGAATGCAACGGCTGTTTGACGTTATCTAACTAATTAATCTCCCCTCGAGATCGCGTGGGAGGCGCCTCCAGCTCATCTGTACGTTAGCTCCTCTATTGATGTCTCGCTATTTTACCACCTTCACCTCGTTTCCACGGTTGTTAGCGGTTGGTTTGGTTAGGTTATATGCAGCAGAATTGGGAAATCGACTTTAATGCTCAAATGTATTCTTATTTTAAGATTCGGTAAATACGAAGAATGCAATATCCAAATGCAATATCCAAATGCAACATCCAAATACAATATCTAAATGCAACATCCAAATACAATATCTAAATGCAATATCCAAATGCAATCCAAAAATGCAATATGTAGCACGATAACTTTTCACTATGTGTGATAAGAGTTATTTTCTATAAAGTCGCAAAACAGATGGAACTCCATTCACTTATACCGGTACGTGGATGATCAATTTACCCAGTGGTACACATATGTCCTAGTACGTAGTCAACATGTTAAAGCAAACACGCGTCCTATTTGGCGAGGTCGTAGAATAGATACTCATAATCTGATACATGACTCCTTTGAAATGTTGAGGCTTTCAATAATGTCTCATCTCTGCTAATGATGAGCTATAATAAGACACGGTCGCAAAAATAAAGTCATCTGATGAACAGCTCACCTAATTCATGCGCTAAACGAGGGCAGCGATCTAAAGTAGGCAAATCACCAACAGGTAATATTCAGTCTTCCTATCTTAGAAACGATATCTGCTCTTGTTTGCGTGGTCGTCTGACATCACGCTTGCATCACGTGTTTACGGAGAATTAATCATTCCTATTTTTTTCCCTAGAGGCCAAACTATTCAACTGATGTCTATATTGTGTGTTTTGGTGCGTATTAGTCCACACCTCAACAGACTTTGCGCCATCGTTGAGACCAACGACCTTTTTGTACAGGAAGTGAGTATCGTCAATAAATCTGTCTCTGAAATGTTCTCCTTTCGTGCGTTGGTAAGCAAGCCGTTACGATCTAGCCACATAGCTGATTTCACTTTAATGCTCGAACGAACCTATTTTTGTATTTTACATAACCTATTTTTGCTGATTGCATTCGTAATTAGGATAGACATTGTTGTACAACTTAGAAAATAAATAGCGCTGAAGGTAGGATGCCCTAGAAGTCGCTGAACTTATTCGGGCATACAGGTAGCTATACACAAATTTGACCATTGTACTAGACTTAAGAAACAATCTACTTCTGTGTCGCTTGTGGTAAATTAATCGTCTGAAAATTATCCTTTACCTCAGTAGGACCCCTCTGCAAAAAGATACTAATCATAAAGTTCAAAAATTTTAGAACAATCAAACGAAACTGTTCGCTGCTCTGTTGTGTATGACACAACATTATGATGTGTCCACGACACATAATACTGAGCTCAGAACACATGTTTGATGCTGTGTCCACGACAGAACATTGCACTCTGTTCGTGACATATTATGTTGAGCTTACGACATGTAATGTTGGAAGCACCGATTTGATGCTTCCGTGTACTTCCTACCAGCAAATCCTCTTCCATAGGCTCCAAAGGTGCGTCATCTAATGCTACGTTTGTATATTAAAAAAAGTTGGTTGAATTACATGAATGATAACTTGCATTTCCTACCATCAAATGCTCTTCCAGCAACGCCAAATGTACGCCATCTGATGCCATGTTAACGCCTCAAAAACACATCCGCTGAATTACAAGGAATATTCCGTATGTTACGCCTAAAAATTGCATTTAAAAATTTATTCCGTGCGCCATCTAATGCTATGTTCTCGCCTGAAAAAATCGTTTAAAAAACTCATTCGGTGCTCATCTCACCAGCAAATGCTCTTCCAGCTTCGGGTGTCCCCCACAAGGTCGCTGGGGCGCCTCCTGAGCTCCTTGCCGACGAGGTACTTGAAGCGGTCATTGCAGCCCTGCCACTGCGCCCCCACCGCGCCTATGCAGGGGCCGTGGCTCAGGTAGTCTGGGCAGGGAGGAAATTCACGCTAGTGTTATTGGCTAGCTAGTTTCCAGAACTATACTCTAGTTCATAAGTCACACGCCAGTATTATTGGCTTGCTTGTTTCCAGGACCTCGCTATAGTTCATCAGTCACACGCCATTGTTATTGGTTAGCTTCAGGTAATCTGGCAAGGGAGGAAATTCGCGCTATAATTATTGGTTAGCTTATTTCTAGAACCACACTAGCTCCAGAACCACACTCTAGTTCATAAGTCACGCGCTAGTATTATTGGTTAGCTAGTTTTCAGAACCTCGCTCTAGTTCAAAAGCCACAAGCATCAACACTATGAAGGGAGATTTGTAAGTTCATCTGTCACATCGTAAATCAAGACAGTGAAAATTCAAGTTCATAAGCTCTTATAAAAATTGGTGTCAACATGAATAAAGTTATAACTTTCCGACGGCGCCGCATTTGTGCAATATTTTGGCGATGGTATTTCGAAACCCGACTTTGTTGGAGTCAAAAGGTCATAAAAAGTCCGACAAAAGAATTCCAGAAGCGTAATTTTATGTATCTATGTTACGGCAGCTAAAGCACTGCTGTATGGAGAGACGATGACGTGTTACAGCAAGTCGTTTACGCAGCTACACTTGCCACTACACAGCATAGATAAACCTGAGAATTGTCCACTGTAGTTGTTTTGTATGGGAGAGTGGCTTTTTTTTTGGAGTTCGTTCCTGTGTGAAAAAAGTATTCTGAAAATTTCTCTCTGGCTTACATTTTATCGCAACTTTTTGAACCAAGGTTGATATCGAAAAGATACCTGCCAAACTTTTTGTAGCATGAGTCTAAAACTCTTATAGTATTTTAAGCATTGTTCGCTCATATTTTGAGCTATTTTATTTACAAGGAATTTGATATTTTTTTGCTTTGAGGACAATTTAGAAATAAACGGCTCGACGCCATTATAGCTAAGGAGGGATTTGACATTTCAAGCTTCTGCGCTATTGAAACAAGAAAACTGGAAAGAAAAACTATCGGAAATACATTTGTGAGCATTAACCAACTTTCTATCTTTGAACGCTAACATAGCAAAGAGAATTAATTTCGTTTATGCGTTCTCACTGCAAAAACAGTTGCACGCCTAGAGACAAACAGGATAACACACGAGTATTTTTTCGGAGCAAATTGGTTTGGAGACTCAGAGCCCGAAAACACTTGCGGTCTACCGGCGATGACGGATTGTGTTGACGTGTCTGTCAGAGCTGACAGATGCCCTAAAACTTACAAAAAGGAATGCCTCAAGCATGCACCATTAACGTAATAAGCAGTGTTTTTTTGAGCGACATTTACAAACTTTAGAACGTTGTGAAAATATGCTTGAAAGTTCTATTTACTCGCTCTGTATTGTAAAAGTTAGAATGCCGTCTTGCATTGGTAAGCAATGCCTGTATCTGAAATAAAGCAATTCAGCGGTGTTGCCAGAGACTGGTTAGTCACACTTTCATATCCTGGAAAAATTTTCACAAAAATTAACTTATCCGTAATACCAACGAGTCGAAATAACTTTTGACATCCCTCATACCACAGTAAAAAAACAAGGTAGAGTCTACCAGTCTTTTTTTCGTCGACCGTGTGGCAATGCTGACATCATGGCAACGAACCAATAGCAGCGCTCATATTACATCTGGCAACGCTTTTAGTCCCAAATTTGGCACAGCGATTGGCCTAACGGCATGTCGCAATGGTGATGTCATAAATTTTGTTTGAAATGAAGCCGTTCCATTGGCTAACTAAACAAGGGAGGAGTAATGTCTCCCATAGAAATGACTCAACCTTGTATCCTCTACCGTGCTCATACCTTCAGTAGTACATTTATGGACGCTGATTAGGGGAGCAGATTGCCTTCCTATATATAGGCTTTCCTCCGTGTCTCTGATGATGGAACAACAGCAAGTAAAGATATTTTATAACGGTTATCGTAGAGTCTCTGTCAGTTTTGAGTTACTATGCAGGTACAGCTGCGTTAATGGTTGTGATAACATCAGCTCATTCGTGATGCTCGTGCAAGTTTTTCCTACAGAACTTCAAGTGTTATACTTCAGTTGCGTCATGAATTCTTTTGTGGAATAATGCCTGCCTAAATAAAAATAACTGCATGAAAAAGTCTGAAGTGAACAGTCTAGGAAGGAGCACTCATTTCAGGAGCCCTCACACCCCCAATGACCTTACCACGGAAATTCACCAATGTTTCGCTTAAGCTCTCTTTGCGTCTTACGATCGACTTGCTTCCCAACCACTCAATAGGGTCTGAGGCATGCTACTTTCCTATCTTTTTTACATAGCCCTTTTTCCCTCCTGGGAGAGGTGGCTAAGTATCATTGATATGATACTTTTACATGTATGAAGCAGGATAGAGGATCCCCAGGCTCCTAGTCACGACCGAGCTTTAAGGCCTCGTTTTCCTCTCGTTTAGTGCCCAGGTGACATTCCTTGAGGACAGTGCAACGACCCTGATTTGCCGCGTCAGCGTTTTCACACCAACTGCTGCGCCACCACAGGGCTCGAACCCAGTGCAGGAAGCACAGAGCGCAAGTACAAACTTTCCTACCTAGTAACAAAAATAAGAACGTTTTGACAAATTCAGTTCGATCATTTTCCTTTAAAACTCAGCAAAGCCAAATATTTAAGCGTGAGCTTTTCTCTTTCTGCTTTCCTTCTTTCCTCTTCATTTTTCTCACTTTTCAAAACAGCTGACCAATTTTAAGTTACCGAAGACTCCAGCCTTGAGTCAGTAAAGTCTGGTTTACCAAAAAACTCTAGACCAGCGATTCTTAACCTGTGGGGAATTCCCCACGGGTGAGGGAATGGCGGAGTTGCCTGGTGGGGAATTTCGTGCATTTGTTTCCACCCACAAAATATCGATAGTATTACAGAATCTAATACATTACATCACAACCATTTACAGACTGTTTTAATGACAAAAACCACCATATTGAGGTATTCTATGTCATGTTTGGGTAAAATTGACAATATTGCTGGGTCAAGAATGTCACAGAAATGTAAAAGAAAGACGCCGTGGTAGGGAATGGAGAGTTGGCTCACTAAAAAGTGGGGAATTGGAGAGAAAAACTTTCTCCCAACAACCTAGTCCTCAAAAGTATTACGAAAAAAACTCGATGCAAAATTTAGCTTCCCGCAAGGGCTCGACACTGCGCAATTAACCTCCTTCTAATAAGTTTGCTTCACACACACGACTAAGACGCAACACTTCGCAGCGCAACAGATACCAAAATACGAATTACATTGCCCGCAGTATTCATCTCTGAAAAATCGACCTTTGCCTCCGCGCTGATTGACCACAAGTCTTTGAAACCTCATACAAACACTTAGACGCACCTCTCACACATACGCAGGTGTAAGATGTGTAGTTCGTCATGATCTTGGTTTTAACGTAGGTAGTAAAGGATGTTACTTGCGGTTAAGTTCTCACCCGTATGAGTTTAAAAATTGAGAAAGCGACCGAAAAATATGAGCTCATAAATATAAATTAGTATATTTTTAAGCAAATGTAAATATATGCTTATACAGCGTTCTTGCTTATAAATTAGAATACAAGTGTATAAATTTGACATTAAACTGGTAAAATGTTACACGGGGTTGATGTAGCTCGTGACATCAACAGCGGGACTCATGAAGGCTTCACAACACCCCTCCCTAATAAGCAAGAAGCTTCATAACCGATCACGAGGGTGGGAGAAATTAATACAATAGGCAAAACATCAACACATCCTTCTCCGAGAAAACGGCGCAATTACTCATGCATTAATTTGGTTTAATTTGAGTTTTCTACTCAGCATAATTGAATCATCACTTCTCCTTCATATAAGATTTTTCAGAGATAACGACGGAGTATTCATACTTCGGTTTTGTCTTTTCATCAAGAGTCATCAATGATCTTTTAATAAGCTGTTCAGAGCTGTAGAGGTAAGTTGGTCCATCTTTACACCCTTCATTTCGATTTTGTGCTTCATGCGAAATTTAATTTTGGCGTTTTTATGTTCAGTTGGGTCATCAATTCTTTTGTATAATTATGCCTGCTTGAATAAAAATAACTGCATGAAAAGGTCTAAAGTGATAAATCTGAACAGTCTAGAAGGGAGCACTCATTTGACCATTATGTTCAAGAAAGGCGGACTACCGTCCGCGATCAACATGCGAACGATCCTGAGTACTCTTAGTGCTTGCAATATTCCTGCTCCTAAATTACGCAATCCGACAACAGCTGCCCAAAAAATGTACATTGGACGGCGTTGACACTTCAAAGCAGCAATGCAATCATTGACGACTTTCTCTCCTGCACCCATACGACTTGCAGAGCGAAAATAGAATACTTCACGCGTCAAAAAATATTGCTACGTTCGTTCTTTGAGTTAATGACCAATTCTTATCCAGTCGAACACACCATGAACATTTGCTAGAAATAACTGCGAATTGCAGACAGCCCAGCTGCCATGATGCTGCCTTTAATGAGGATGACAGGAACGTTTATCATCGAACCCAAGTTTTACAGCTTCTGATTACCTCTGCTGTCACTGGAAAGCGATGGTTATGTGTTATTTAGACTAATTCTTTGTGCTCGTTGTCGTCTATCACCATTCTTCAGGTCACGGCAATTTTTCATTCCTCCCCTTGGTGAGGATTTTGCAGTGATTTCTGATGACTTTAATTTGACCTTCGCAGAAAAATTGCATGCTTAAGAATGATGTAAAATCTATCTTGAAAACATGTAGAGGTTTTTTTAAATAGATAAAAAATAGCTGAAATTTACTCTTCAAAGTAAAATAAAAAAATTTAAATACACACTTTGATGCACGTTCTCTTTCACGAAATATAGCTAAAGTATTGGAGCAAAACGAGATCTTAGTTACTTGTATTCATTCTGAACTAATTCTTGTGTATCGATATTTTTATCACTTCTGCTTAAGCGCTTAAAATCATAAGTTCAGTTTATTATCGCTAATCATTAACTAAGTTTTTTATTGAATGTCATACCTGTTGTTTTTTTCAGCTTCTACTGATCTGCTGCAGTTCTGCAATAAAATATGTGATAGGATTTTTTAGCTACGTAAGAGCTTCACTAGCTCTATTATCGTGTTATGCACTGGCTCCATTGTCGTGTTCTGCACTGGATTTATTATCGTGTTCTTCATTAGCTCTATTATCGTGTTCTTCACTGGATTTATCATCGTATTATTCACTGGCTCTATTATCATGTTCTTCACTGGCTCTATTTTCGTAATATTCACCGGCTCTATTATTGTGTTCTTTATTAGCTCTATTATCATGTTCTTTACTGGCTCTATCCTCGTGTTCTTCATTAGCTCTATTATCGTGTTCTTTACTGGCTCTTTTATCGTGTTCTTTACTGGCTCTATTATCGTGTTCTTCATTAGCTCTATTATCGTGTTCTTCACTGACTCTTTTATCGTGTTCTTTACTGGCTCTATTTTCGTGTTCTTTACTGGCTCTATTTTCGTGTTCTTTACTGGCTCTATGGCCATACGTTCTTCGGGGGTTTTATCATCGTCTACACTGGCTCTATTATCGTGTTTTTCACTGACATTATTATCGTGAGTTCTTTGGTGTGCTCATTTGTGTCGCACAGTTGTCTTTGCAATCAAAGCTTGCAGATCCAACATTTATTCAAAGCGAAACGTCTTTTCCTAATTTTAAAGAGAACTCCCTTGTTCTTGCGCGTGAAGATCGATGACTGAGAATGTTCCTGTCATTTCTCTTCCAATTCTAATCTGAGATTTACGTGTGAACAGCACCTGGCTGCATTGATCTACGGTAGCAACCCGATGAGGACGCTTTCTCGTTGTCAAATCTTTTTGTATTCTATTCTTTACTGCATGGATCTGCAGCCTGCTCAGTCGAGCCCAGCGTCACCCTGTGAGGGTGCTTTTTCAGATCCTGGTTGCTCAAGCGTCTAACGAAGGTAATGCTTCCACGGAAAGGAACCACATTGACTCGTGTAACCCGTGCCCAGTTTAACTTTTCCGCCGCCTGTCTGCTTGTTTTTCGCTGTCCAAATAATTAAATCGCTAAGGCAGCGAAAAAAAAGGTCCGGCAAAAAAGTTTGACTGGGTGGTGTGTGCCCACTGATTCCAAATGTCGGGTCATTGCATCAGCTCGTTGAAAAATGAGCGATTGCATTATCGAAAGAATGGAAGTGTATTGTTAGTGTTGTTTTTTACGTTATTGTATTATTTTTGTATTGTTCGGAGCGATAAAAATGTTTTGGGTAGTTCTGGAAGTGAGTTTGTATTTTGAACATGTGTGCAAACTGGGATTTTGAACACATTTTGTCTGTATATTTTATAAAATTTGCTAGTATCGGGAAAATTCTTGAAATTTTATCATTTCTTGTTTTCGGTAGAGGGACGAAAATGTATGTTCAATTTTTCAAAACTTGACAGATTTTTTCAGGGAAAAACAAATAGAAATAATTTTTGTTCCATCTTCAGCCCTTTCGTCATCTCCCTAGGGATCTGTATTCACAGAAATGTTAGAAATATGATGTCTACATTGCATGGGAAACGATATTCTCATTCCATATGAACTGCTGCGACCTCTGACACGCGCTCAAAGATACATCAGATTTTGTTTTTCAGTTCGGAACTGGATTTAAAAATTAACATTTTTCAGAGCATCTTTAAAGAAAATATCTTCCGCAGTCAGCACTCCGTCCCTAAACACAACGTGAAACTTTTCCCAAACAAGCGCTACTTTTTTCACCTGGCCGATTTCACCCCGCAAAACACGACAAAGTCCGACTTGATGGGGGTCATTCCTTGCTGCAAACAGAATGGCTAATTTTTGTAGGTGATTAATTTCTTCTTATTGATTTGAAGCAACCTTCATTGGAAGTCGATGAAATAACTCTATTTTCTTAATCGCGCAATGTCAACTACAAACTTCGAAAATGCTGCATTTTTTGTTTTATTTTATCCTCACTTGGGGTAAATGTATTGTTTGAATTGTTTTAAATTTTTTAAATTGTTTAAATTGTATCTCAACCATTAACGGAGTTGTACTCGCATATTAACTCAAAGCCGATAGAAGCCTCCACGGTAACCGCTGCAAAATATCTTTCCAGGCTCTTGTTCCTCCATCAAAGACGCGGAGGAAAACCAAATTGCTTCGTTTCAGAAGCCTATTTCACCAAGCCTCACCATGCGCTTTAATCCTCTCTGTATAATGAACTTCATTCTACGTAAAAATGCAACTTTTTCGTAAAGTATTGTTGTTAGAACGGAGCATGTCAAAAGATGTTCAACTTCAAGAAGATGTTTGAATAGCATCTAGAATAAATTGCTACAATTATGAACTTACTTCAATTGTGTAGAGACTTTGTCGACGAATCCGAAGCATGCTGCAGTTCTAATTATAGAATGAGCAAACTTGTGCAGAGAGTTCCTAGCATCTCAGCTGCCATTATACGAGCTCACCATAATACATTGGTTTATTGCAAATATGTGGGTCTTTCTTCATAGACTGTCGACAATCTTCCCGAGGCTAATTGTGTTCCTCTATAAGAGGTCAAGAGAGCTCTATCTCATGCCAAGTCTTTACAAGAAAACGTATTAATAATCCTGAAGTTCTCATCTGTATTATCTGGGCAGATAATATCTCTATTGCGGTGACATCAGACAGAGGAATTACAGTTCTTTATTCCATATTGTGCTCCTTATATTGCACAAGATAATAAAAATAAATGGTGCTAAAAGTTCTCTTTTTGAGAACTTCCGTACGGGGAGCCCACCTCTCTAGTTTCGCCATCAGATACTCGTGCAGGTGAGTTCTTATGTATTCATTTCTCTAACGCTTCTTTCCCGAAGAAGAACAACAGTTGAGTTTTTCATTGATGTTATTGATGAAAACTGATAAAACCCACATTTTCATTGAATCAACATGATGCTATTTCGCATTTCGTGACCATTCACTTTATCATTTCGTTTTTCCTTTAAAATAATCTTGTTTTTGTGCAAGCATGATGAATACACTCATTTCAATGGATTATATAAACAACTCTGGAATATATATATCATTTCTCCCTTTAGTTACATCACAGAAATCATTGAAGTTATAATAAAAAATGTAAAATTCGCTAAGGTCGTCTCAGAAATAGGATTCAATCAAATAATGAAATCGTATTCGCGGTGGAAATGTAATTAATATTTTTGAGCTTTGTGATCCTAAACTTTCATTTCAGATGAACTGAAAATTTATAACTAGATTCTTGCTAAGTTAACAGCTCGCGTCTCTCTGGTTCAAAGTTTGTACCAAATCCATTAGCACGCCGGAACATAAACTCTTCAATTAAGAATTCATGATGATCATAAAATACTCTTCAAATTAAATTACATAAATTTTAAATCAATTACATAATTACTTAAATTAGAAATGAAGTACAAATAAATAATAAATGAATTATCAATAAATCATAAATAAATTATAAATAAATTACTTAAATCATAAATTACTCTTCAGGAAACGAGGGCTGCGACACTGGTACATTGAAATCGATAAATTAAACTTTTCTGGAACTTGGAACTCGCAACGACAATCTTTGTCTCGTAAAATCAGCAATGGTAGATCACCTCTCTGACATTAGTCTAAATAACGGGATTGTAACTAAATGATACTCAGTTGAAGCTCTTTTAGCGATAAAAATTTCTTTCTTTTAACGATAGCAATTTGAAGAAAATTGCTAATTATTTTTTACTGAAAAACTGTCAATCTATGACAAACCAATCAAATCACTGTCATTCCGACAAATGCGACGTTTCAATGCTAAAATCATCATCTGGCTGAAAACATATTATAACCATTTTTACGGTCACATTGATGAAAATTTAAACGCTAAACTTTATTTGATGCATACATTCAATCTTACAGTACAAGGCGACTAGCTATGAGAACATAGTACCGCAGCTACATGAAATTACAACGAAGATGTCTGTACAGAATAACATGTCACAAGAGCTATGCGTCCGTGGCATCAAAAATAGAAGCGCACTGAGATGCATTGGCGAACATGAACCAGGATCCTCAAAAGATTGACTATAAACAAGAGATAGAGGCGAAATGAACGAGTATTTCCTAACATTTGAGAGGCAATGTTATTGAATAATTCCACAGCGAAGAATTATTAGTCCACTCCTTGAGGGCGGGTTTGAGTTAAAGCATGTGCAAAATTCCTATCATTTGAACATGTGTTCAAGTACAATGTATACGGCTTTTGTCCTTGAATTTAGGTAATTATTCGAAAGTTTGCCACTATAATCAATACGGAAATGATTAAAAATTTGATCTAGATAAATGTGCACAGTTAATCTTTCATTCAGGCTCATCCGAGTCATGCCGATGGAAGATTTATTATGAGACTTACATTCTTTTCAGTCATACTTGAACTGATGCATCACACAAATACATCACAGATCCAAAAGGGTGACTACTAAGCATACTAAGCATGAAATTCAAAGTAAATCACCGGTTTAGGAAGATTAGTTTTTTCATTGAAAGGGTCACTAAATGAGACATTCATCAGACAACTCGAAGTTAATCACCTTTTTGGAATGTAAAATTTTTCAGTACCGGCGGGTACTTAAATGTTGTATTTAGGATAAAAGAAGTCACTTCACTGAAAGGTACATTTTTCCAAAACGGAAAGGTACCTGAATGATAGATTGAGCAGAAAACTCAGAGTAACTCGCCTATTCAGAGCCTCCATTTTTTCAGGACTGAAGGGCACTAATGTGGTAGATTTAGAAGAAAGCAGTCACTTCATTGGAAAGTATGTTTCTCAAACTGGAATAAGGGACAAATGGTAGATTTAGCGGAAAACTCAAAGCAACTCACCTCTTTGGATCGTAAAGTTTTTCAGGACGGAAGGGCATTTAAATTCTATGCTTTGCAAACAATTCACTTCATGGGGAACTACATTTTTCAGAACATAAAGGTGCCTCAATGGTGGATTTAGCGGAAAACTCAGAGCAACTCACCTCTCTGGAAGGCTTCGTCATCGCAGAGGAAGGCCAAGAAGGCTCGCGCTCCGGCCAAATTTTCTTCAAAATCTCGAAGTCGCTCCTCCGAGAAGCAGCGGCTGGTGAACGCGTCCACGCAGCTCATTCCTTTTTTAAACGCGCTGAGGACAAATTTTAACAATAAAAATAAATTTTTATTAGAATTAAAGGAGGAGCGCATAGGTCGTTGGGGTGCGACAAGGAGGCTTCCTGTTCGATTGAGATGGTCGTCCAGTAAATTTTGGACCGCTCTTAGATTCCACCAAAATGAGGCTTTCGGGGAAACTGAAGAGAGCTAGCACTCTTGAAAACAGCCTTTGGATGAAATTTTGTTCTATTACGGAATTCCATGAAATCAAGAAACCTCGTGTGTAAATCCAAATGGCAATTTATTAGGATTTACAGTTTGCTGCAGAACATATTTTGTTCGTGCAACTTCAGGTGCCTTTCAAAAGCAGTTGAAACGCCGATGTCATTGCTGCCCCATGCTCATTTAGAGGTCTTTTAGTGGGCATAGGTTCCAACAAACTTCTTGAGAACATTCTTTATTCATTGTTAATTGACCGAAAATAATTTTGAAAGCGTAAAAGTACACGCAGCGTTGAGTTCTCTGACACAATTGAAGAAACGAAAAGGCAGGAAAGGACTAGCTGTCTTTCATTAGAGCAGCTGAACGTGACGTACTGCAGAATTTCTTACCCGTAATATTTAGCTTGGCGAACATCCAAAATGTGGGGTTGAGAAATATAAAAATGAACGATATTTCAGGAAAAAATTTGACGGTAGAATGATTCCAAACTACGGGCAGTTGTTGAATGTGACACATTCTGTACTCTTCCACATGCAAATTATGACATTGTAAAATAGTTTACTACACAAAAAAAATCAATTACATTAAGGTTGTAAGAGCAACATTAACCACATTTTCTTCAGCACCAATTCTGTTTCGATTCTCTCTTTTACGAATTGTTGAAATTCGCAATCAGAGAGGAAATGAATCCTACGAACTAAAACGCTCATTTATAATGCTTCATTCCAGCAAATGAACTCGCGTAAAACCTTGTATTTGTTCAAATTTTCTATTAAAAGTCCCTCCAGTTCATTATTCGAAAGAACCTAAAGCCCTGTTGCGGGGATTAAAACATTTGTCTGAGAGCATTCAAATACACTGGAAGTCTGGGATTTGCTCCAATGTCTGGGATTTACACTGGAAGTCTGGAATTTGCTCCAATCACGATTCATTTTCAGTTTGTTGGAAGTCGTAATGAAAGCATGTTATTAAATTTGCATATGAGAACAAATACAAGAACACGATGAATATTTCGGTAGTATTTACCCTTGTTTTCTAACGTTTCAAACTTGTATTTTAAACCTCAGTATTAGGTTTAACATCGCATTGTGTTTAGACGTATTTATAACAAGCACCTGACCTCTATATTTCATAGATAATGCAATGTAGTAAAGCTCTTGATTGAATATCAATGGAAAAAGGCGAAAATAATTTCGCGATACGAATATAATATCGCGATACAAACATAATATCGCGATACGAACATAATATCGCGATCCGAATGTAATATCGTTCAGCTAATACTTCTTCCTTCAGAATACGAATATAAGATCAAACAGGCATCCTCGTCAGTTATTCAAATGTTCTATTATTCATCATGTACCTTCCCCTTTATTGACACTAATGTGTTAGTCCTTGCTAGCATTTGTGTGATCGCACGAAACTCACACTGAATGTAAAACGTGCGTCTCAAGCGCGGCAGTTGCAGCTGGACTTGACGATCACAGTAAATTTTTGCAACTTAACCGTACACACTTATCAGCTGATCATTCGTGTGAGGTAGTCCATCTGAGCTCAAATTTACATTCAAATTCACAAATTCATCATACGATATTAACTCACGAGCGCCAATTTCAGTTGGACTTCACGATCACCATGAATGTTTAAAACTCACCTGCACACACTTCTCACTCAAATTCACATACAAATTTTCAAATTCATAATACGATATTAACTCACGCGCGCCAGTTTCAGTAGGAATTCACGCCCGCAATGAATATTTTTCAACTCACCTACAGACGCTTATCAGCTGATCATTGGTGTGAGGCAGTCCTTCGACGCTCAAATTAAGCAAAGCTTTGTCCAAACAGATGTCCAGGTCCTGTTTATTTTCACAGTCAGGCGGGAACTGCTTCTTTCTTGATGAGTATTTATCACGCTCAAGGATTTTTTTTTCCTCCTTGGTAGCTTTCGCCGCTTTTCCTATATCTTTGTTCCTTGACTGATCAAGTTCGGGCCATTCTTTTTTCTGGCCGGCCATTTCAGCCTTGAATTTGTGTGTTGATCGTTTGTGTAGGCGCTGCTTAACTAAAGTGGATGAAGATCCAAAGGGCAAAATGAGACTCAAAATATGTTGGAAATAAAACGGATCTGAAGTTTGGAGTTGCTTCAAAGAAACAAAGAAACTTCGAGTTTTTGAGCTCTTTATGGGATAAGAATAATGAAAATCGTCGTGTTCACCGGTTATATTTTTGTAGGTTTGCGGTGAGCTTTTAGTCTCATTTAGCGACCCTTGATATTTCGTGTGTGTGTTCGCTTTGTGCACGATTTGGGGTAAGAAATGTAACATTGCTTGGACTCGCCCTTCAGTGTCCAGGTTTCGGCCGTGGACTAAGCTCTGACATCGAAGAGCCCGGGATTTACACGCTCCTGAAAATGGAAAGGGAACACTAGGTCTAAAATGAACGTCATAAAAATAGTTCAATCAATTTTACTAAACTATTTATTGTCTAAATTATATTTGCAGCGACTTTTGGCAATGCGTGGCTGTCTCCAGTAATGATAGAGGAGAGAGCAACAGTGAGACCTAACCCAATGAATGCGGCCAGCTAAGCCAAAATAAGCTAATGTTATGAGCCCATTTAATCAATTCCTTCAAGAAACTGCAGAATAAGAGTGAAGTATTAACTATGAAATGAAAGACTAGTTGCTACTCATAGAATTAAAGAAATTGAAGGAATGTAGAAGAATTGCCTTACATCTCGTGCTTTTAGAGCGCATTAATGAATCATGAAACAATTTCTACCCGTAACAAAAAATCATTACACTGCTTCCTCCTGAGTATTTAATTCTACAATACAAGAAACCTGCTCTGTGTTATACTAACGACAAAAGTAATCAGCCTCACACTGAAATTACACTTATTTATTGTCATTATATTTTTATTGAACACTATAGATAAGCGTTAACTTCTATCTTGATGCAGTAATAATTCAATAACTTTTCATAATTCTATTTTTTCAAAGTTTCAAGTTTACTTCTTGTGTACTTCTTATTTTCTAGATCAATGCGAGTCCAATCGTTTTTTATAAGTTTTGTAAACTGAAACTTCACTTCTGTATGAACGATTGTACATTTCTCGCATATTCCAATAACTGATAATTGAAGACATGTGAAGTTTTAGTTTTATTACACTTAGTAATTGAGGCCAAATTAATTGGGATAATAAATCGTGTAAATACTGTATCTGTATAAATTGATATTTATACAGATTCACATATGAGGGATGGGAATTATTTTTTCCAGCCGCTTGAGTAAAGTATTGCCTGAATGTCATCAGATGACGTGAGCAGGTGCAAGAGTTTTTCTTGTGCCGGAATAAATGGCGCGTCACTTTGCTCTCACCGAAGAAATTCTTTCATTTACCTAAGCTAAACCAAATTTGCATAAATCAACTGCCCGCTACATTTGTTTACAGATAACATAATTTTTCACGTCTAATGGCATTGATTGAGGAATGAAATACGCTGGAAAACGAACGCTTTCATTCTAACATTAATTATCAGAATAGCTTTGAAATCAATGTGTCAGCGTCAAATTTACACTTATTATTAATATACACTAATTATTAATACACTTTTTAAATATTGTATAAGAGTGAAGACTAATATAATAACATTCGTTTTGTACCTCATTGCTATTGGAATTGAACCACAAAAAGGATTTAAGTGGATGAAGGATTTTCTTATTTGCAATCCTGGGATTCTCCGTAGAAACTCATAACGCACCTCGGACCATGGAAACATCTGCATAAATGGTAGGGACGGAACTCTATAAAATGATTCAAAATGCAGTAGCTCACGCGCAAGCAACACTCAAGACGTGCAATTAGGCTTGATTTTCACTCGAAAAAGAATGACGAGGGCAACGACTGCTTCCCAGCTCTGATGTTAGTTTGCTTACATTACATGGTGGGTGCATGCCTGATACACGTCTTGACTGTGGTTGGTTGAACTGAAATTAAATTTTCAAATGGAATTAAAGCCAGGTTTCGAGAATGAAAATGATGAAAATTGAGGGGATTGTGCGTTCATTTGGCTTTGATGAAGTTTTGATGAAATTTGAGTTTGCAATCAGTTGTGGCTTTAATTTTTCATGGAAATTCTCTCAGTGACTTCTTGTAGATTACGCCTTACCAATTCTATGCTGAGGTTCTTGTTCAAACTCACCAACTTTGTCTCATTTTTAATTTTTTTGCTCAAAGAGCGAACTCAATTCACCCGAAAAATTCATCGACTCATCGTCCATCGAAAACACATAAGCTAATTTTACCTAGTATAGTGTTTCAAAAAATTATCCTATACGTTTGTTCCTAAGTTGATGAAAAGTCTGACAGTTATTTTAACACAAAATTCTGTCCAATTTTTTTATTTTCTTTGGTTAGAGATAACCTGGTACCTTTTCTGAGTTCCGAAGTCAGTACCCTCTTTTTATTTTGCAAATTTGCGATTCTTTTTAAATCCCAGATTGCTTGAAAAAATTGAACATACTAGTGCGTGAATCCTAAATGTGCGACTGACTGAAAAGAAACAAAAAGAACTTCATTAGTCGTTTCAAACCATTCGACACAACGTCTGTGTGAAATACACCAAAAATACAAAGTTTACTTCTGCACTCAGTTTATTGTTTCTTAAAAAATCTTATAATTAGCGAACAGTAACTGTGTATATTGAGCCCCATCAATTCAAAAATACTGTTCAACAATTTTTAAAGAACCCTTCGATGGCGATTTCGCAGCAGGAAAAACTTGAGCACGACCCACCGGTGGGTCGTATCGCAGTCAACATTTTTATCTACATCTGTGGGAACCGTAACTGGAATGGCTAAGCTGTAAACATTGTCCCAGCTTTCTAAAAGCAATGCAGCAGGGAGAGAGAGAGAGAGAGAGAGAGAGAGTGCAGCAGCGAGAGAGAGAGTGCAGCAGTGAGAGAGAAAGTGTAGCAAGCTCCAGAGAGCTCAGACGAGCGAAGCCTTCCGAACACTTTGACGGTCCTTCACAGGATTTACGTCCGCATCACAACAAGGATAATTTACTGCTATTCTTAGCATACAAGCAGCATAATATTATTGCTTTCGGCAGAACAGAGCTTCCACCTGGAAATTCGATTTGTGTGTTATCAGAAAGTTATTTCTTGTACTGGATATACTTAAGAAAAACTTTTAGGTGATTTCTCAAGAAAGGCGCTGTGTGATTTCATCGTGTGCGGCTCATGTTCCAAGTCCACTTTTCTTCAAAATAATTTCAATTAAATTTTTGATTTGTCCGCATCTATCCTGAAAAAACCTACGAAATGAGGGTTTCTTAAATTGTAAGATTTAGCTCGCAGAAATTTTTGGAACTTCATGTTGCCAGTGTAACTAAAGATGCAGAAAGCCATCGAGGGAGCAAACTCAGATTGCTCGACATTTGATTTTCTATCTATTGGATTATCTTGCAGTAGTTAGAATTCACCGGCATTTGCATTTAATTCATATTAAATCCAAGGGAAGAGAACGCAATGGTGAAGTCCGTCGACAATGAGCAAATTGAAAATTATGAAGCAAATAATGAGCTTCCAAAGAATAAGAACAAATTAAGTAATTATCTTTTGTTAATATTGGATTTAATTGGCTGCAGTAAATCTGTTTCAGGGACAGATCATCATTTTCATTCATTCCACTTAGTCAGGATCAGCAAGTTACTTTTAAATGAGGAATGGGGGATCGCTTAAATGATTTAACTGTGAATAAATTTGAGCCTCTACACAATCTATATATTAATACGCTTCTAATGACAATTAGAATAGTAGCGCTGCCAGGATACTGATTTCACAATTTTGAAATATCCAGCGTCTCTAGGTTTCTGTATTTTTTAAACTGTAATTAAATTGATCCATAATTAAATCTAGAATTTAAGACTCAAACATGTAAATCGAATTCTAAAACTATTTTTTTTATTCTCATTATTAATTAAAGCATCAGTTACTGTTATTCTCACTACATGCCATCAATACGAAGAAAAAATTTGCAGATGTACAAATCATTTCAAAAATTGAAGAATACTCCACACGTGCATTCAGTTTCATGAAATTACGTCACAATGACGACTAAACATGCCTTGGAAATTACGCTGTAGCTGAAAACTCCCACCATGAAGGCATTTTAATCTTCAATCTTAATCTTAATCTTAATTTGTGAAGGTATCTTAATCTTGAATCTTAATCTTAATCTTAATTTATGAAGGTATCTTAATCTTCAATCTTAATCTTAATCTTAATTTGTGAAGTTATCTTAATCTTCAATCTTAATCTTAATCTTAATTTGTGAAGTTATCTTAATCTTCAATCATAATCTTAATCTTAATTTGTGAAGTTATCTTAATCTTCAATCTTAATCTTAATCTTAATTTGTGAAGGTATCTTATTCTTCAATTCTAAGTCAGGAGTTCCTCTGAGGGGAACAAATTTTGATTTGCATACTTAATGAGGCTGAGGCCATGCTCTGACTATTTATCTCCCCTTTCAAAAATATACATTTTAGAGCAAAATGTCAGTGTGCGACTCATTACTTCCGACAACATTAGGATTATTTTTGAGCATTTTCAAAAATGTTCTGTTCTCCACTTTTCATTTCTTCTGCTCTAAATGTACAGAAAAAAAGCAAAGCAGCTCTCCATTTTAATCGAAAACGCTCTGAGGCTTCTTCACCATTTCTTTTTCATCTTTACTGACTTTCAGAAAATGAACTGGTGATGAAACCAGACTGCAAAATGTTTCCAAATAAAATGAATGAATTTCCACCAAATGTTCATTTCTTTTGAACAAAAAAAATACATTATCCTTCACAACAGCGTAGGACGATTATGTCACCTACCATTGGCAAACCACATCTTTTAATTACAATAAAGAACAATTATTCTGTAACTGGAGAATATCAACTCACCGGAAAGCAACAGCAACACGACCAACCACATCGTGGAGGAGAGGGAGATGCAGATGTTTCTTTCCACAAAATATTTAGTTTACCCAATGGAGATTTCAATACCGAGTATTTCTAATTGTATTATAGATCACTTCATCAAGTGCGTTAAATCAACTGGGATCATGACTGTAGAAAAATGTACAATTTATGACTAACCTGTGCAAAAAAAGGGAAATTTCTATATGACATAAAAAATATTCAATCCGCATAACGGAACTAATGTATTTGCCGCCATATTGTCTAATGAACAAGTCACGTTTAATTATCTATTTCATTTTGTCAGGAAAAGCTGCATTCGCTTCGGCCTGAAAACTTGCTTCTAAAATTGTTCATTCACAAAATTCGTTTACGAATAATTTATTTATTTGTACGAATTCATTTACGAATAAAGTAAATTTTGGACTCATTTACGAATAATTTCCTACAGACATAAGCACCATAAACTTTTACCATCTTAATGTAAATTTATTCATTGAGTTATTTTTGTTTTTTCGGCCATAGAAGTCAGAATATGGGCAATTTTCGAAGCTTGAATAATTATTCAATACTAAAATAGCGCTTAAACGTAAAACTTATTAACCATGCAACGAAAGAGTAACAAGTTTTTCTGATACGTAGGAAAACACTTTTAAGCTCCGAGGACACACCAATAATTATGATACAGTCTCATCTGTAGAAACTCCCCTTTGACCTAAGACATCTTGCAACAACAATCGTTCTTCTTAAACTAGTTTGCTGGACGTGAATCTTGTCGTAATAACATTAGCAGAGCTGCGTGTGTTGGGCAAGTCCATTATTGCTGCAATGGCATCAGTGTGTTGAGTCAGACCTGACTGCTTGGTATGCATGGTCGAATTATGCGCCTGACCAAGCTTCTTGTTCAGTATTGGCCGATGTGGGACGCGCTTTCATTTCAGGTCGATGCTTGTGGCCAGACCACCTGAGGGAACTGGAGACTGCTGAAGCTGACGGGAGAGAACTGGAGACTGAAGCAGACGGGAGGGAACTGGAGACTGAAGCTGACGGGAGGAAACTGGAGACTGAAGCTGACGGGAGAGAACTGGAGACTGAAGCTGACGGGAGGAA
This sequence comes from Platorchestia sp. MABIK, assembly GCA_014220935.1. Taxonomy (NCBI): domain Eukaryota; kingdom Metazoa; phylum Arthropoda; class Malacostraca; order Amphipoda; family Talitridae; genus Platorchestia; species Platorchestia sp. MABIK. The sequence goes on from JACJUY010005749.1 coordinate 24,336, forward strand.
AACTGGAAGCTGAAGCAAACGTTTCTGGCAATCATGGAAACTGGAACGTTCCAGCAGCGTCTAAAATCTTTGTCATGCAAGGGAACTTGAACGAGGGCGCTTTAACTGGAGAGCCAGCCAAAACTGAGGAAGCAGGAACTTAAGCCTATGATGGAAATAGAAAATAAAGACTAAAAGTCAAGAAAATAGCACCGAAACGGAGAGAATTTGAAGCGGGGAATCCAAATTTTGAACAAACTAGTAAATAAAGTTGCTCCATCATTAAGAAACCGAAGAACAGAAGCGAATACCTAAACTTAAGATTGTGTTCAATGCTGAGTTTATTTTGATGGCGAGGCTCAAAGATTGAAGGAACTTCAATTCTGAAAAACATAATTGAGAAGGACTAGAACACCGTTGTTTTGTTTAAAACTCGCAAAATTTAGCCAATGTCATTCGATGTCCACCCAAGTCAACCTTTGAATGCATTTCACCCAATGTTCCCACGTACAATCCACTTCAGGAAATGTGATTCACTCATGACGCAAAAGTGTACAAATATTAGGTACAAATGCGTATTTCGGAACTTACTCGGATCAAAAGTTCCTAGATATAGAGTTAGTCCGCAAAAGACGTAAATTGACTATCATTTTAAATAAACAAAGCTACGAATCTAGATATCTAATTCTTTTTATGCTTTTTTAGCCAGCACAAAATCCCTGGAGGTCGAGGAGGTGAAATATTATGGCAACGTTTATAATTTTTCGAATGAACTTCAGCCATTTTTGCAACTACGTTCGTAAAACTTGTATGCAAATAACTTAGTTCACTGCTTTTTTTAAGATGCATCAGTAGTACGGTGGCAGACTAATTTATAAATCAAAGTTTCTTAACTAAGCCGATAAGCTCGGACAGTTATTTGATCAGAAAATAAATTTTGCCTTTTCCGTCAGAAAAATTAGAAGATTTAGGAGCAAATACTTGCGTGCCCTTTTTTGATCGGCTTTGGAACTCTACGTTGGTGACTGTCTCTTGCGCTTATCTGAGTTAAAAATCTAATTTTAAAAATTAGAAATTCGAAAAGTCACTTCTGTCACTTTGGGTAGCAGAGAATGGATGAAAAAATACAATCAAATTTTCTGTCCGAGACCTGGAAAATTCGAATCTTCAAACATGTTCATTATCATTTCTTGGGGCGAAACAATGGCTTTAATAGCAGAGTATAGAAAGCACGCTTTTCCTTCAAATTTAGCCTTTGCATTAAGTGCGCTTTTCCATTAAAACTTTTGCGATGAAGAAATCGAGCGATTTAAAATCTCTAAGTCTGTCATGAGCTTTGGCACATGCCAAGACCACGCTCAGATTTATGTTTCGTTGTCATTGAAAGATTTATGTGGAGAAAGTTGAAAGAAAATGTCTCAAAAATTGCGTACTCAATTTAATGGAATATTTCCTCGATGTTCCTGTGAGGCACAAAGCAATCTTAACTATGTTTAGATCCGAGCATGGTTTTGACATGTACCTTTTGAACTATACGTGATGTTTCAAAAATCGCTAGAAATAAGGGCCAATGAAGTATAACTTTTTATAAAAACATTTACAGGCTTACTCACCGTTGTGCACTTGGCAAGAACCGGGAGTAACGGATTACGCACATTTGTCTACGGGTTTTACACCGAACATTTAACTACCTTTTGAAGTTTTTGATCGGTTCCGTTTTGGATTAGCCCTCCTCTCGTGGCGATACCTAAGCATACCTAATTAGGCGGGGATTTCAATTCGATAAATAAAATGAATTCGTGATATAAAATCGATTTATGAGTTAGATACCGAGATAAATAGAAAAAATAGACAGGTAAAAGCAGTATTCAAGGAACATTTCATACAATGGCGATCATTCAAAATTTTACACCTATTTTTTTTTAAACTTTACGCTAAATAATACATGAAACGAACTGTAATTTCATTTTCAGGAGTCTGAACAGCAGATATGTATTTTTATCGGTCTCATTTACTTTAAAGAGTCACAACTAAACACACTCATTCCTGCTCGCGTGCATACTTCTGAGAACATACTTCCATAGCTTATTTTCTCGACCAGACTAGCAAGTTTTTTGAGTGTCGCAATGTTGTTTAGTTGTAAATTAACAGGCATCTATAACACCTAAAAATTACCTGCATTAAAATTATTTCAAGTATTTTTGAGGGGACTGAAAGCTTTAAGTTCTAAATTTTTCCCCTTTTCAAAATTCGCGTCGTGAAAAAGGTGAACGCATCAAAATTCAATATTACCGTGTGTTAACATCGATGCCCGAAGTTTATTTGAGTTCACGAATATGAAAGCAAGCGCTAAACACTTAAAAGCGAAGAAAATGTTAATAAAATTAGTCACTTCATTAAAAAAAAAGCCAAAAAAAATCGAAAACGTTTTTGAGACCAGCTCCATCATCAGTTCTTTAAAATACAAAGTATAATAAACCCAGTGAGAAAATTTTTCTTAGACACAAGAAACATTGACTAAATTGAAGTAGGTTCTGCATTATGTGAGTAAAAGTTTGAAGAACGCCCTTTTCATTGTAGCCGACTGTACTGCTTCTTAACTAGACAATTACTTTGTGAGTAACTCAACAGTTTCCTCACTATTACATTGAAGGTATGGTTAAGGTTCGTGCAACGTAAGGTTAAGGTTCGTGCAACGTAAGGTTAAGGTTCGAGCAACGTATGGTTAAGGTTCGTGCAACGTAAGGTTAAGGTTCGTGCAACGTAAGGTTAAGGTTCGTGCAACGTAAGGTTAAGGTTCGTGCAACGTAAGGTTAAGGTTCGTGCAACGTAAGTTTAAGGTTCGTGCAAAGGTTAAGGTTAAAACGTTCTCCGCGTATTGAGCCATACGTCTACCACTTTGTAAATTGTTCATTCATGTACCGGTTAAATGAATGACATTTTATCTGTTTTACGACCTTTTTTAAAAAAAATAACACACCAGGTGAAATGTAATCGTTAACTTGTATTTTTCAAATTTCTTAGGAAGGATAAAAACAAATTCGAGCAGAAAAGTCACTTTCCTAATTCTGCTTCTTACAACCTAAGCAAACTAACCGTTTAAAACCGCTGAAGACCGGTAAACCTGATACGTAAGGTTATCCCTTCCATGTATGTCGGCGGTTTTGGACTCGTGTTACCACACCACAACCAGGCATTAGGCTGCCGTCACACGGAGACCAAATGGTAACGTTCCATCATAATCCTCTACAGTCAGTGGTACAACTCGGTCTGTCCAGGGCCAGGAAACAATCAGATTTCAGCCTTAGTTTGACCAAACTGGTCCCAAACTAAGGCTGAAATCTGACGGTTTCGTAGCACTAGATAGACCGAGTAGTACCGCTGACTGTAGATGATTATGATGAAACGTTACTATTTGGTCTCCGTGTGACGGCGGCCTTAGACGAGCCCTGACATCCGGTTGTCGCCGAGATCAGAATGAGGAAGGAACTGCCACTCGGCAGCAATCTTCCGAGATGAAATTAGGGAAGATATTTAAAAATAAATACGTTATATTGAAGTTATTTTCTGGAAAAAACATGTGTTCCTCTGAGTAGTTAAAATATTAATTTAACTCTTTATTTATATGTAAATGATAATCATTATATGATGATAATAATAACGCACCAGAGCAGATCTTTTTACCGCTTTAGGATGATCGTTCTACGCTAGGAGTGTTTGGCGCATCGAAAAAAAATTCCCTCGCTTGAATATTTTTTAATATGATCGTATAAATATCGAATCTGACCGCGTCGCAGACTGTCCCTCCTTTTTTGTTTCTGAAACTTTTTTTTGTTGAGGAAATTTTCCTTGCATTATTGAACCCTCACTCGAGGGCTGCCCTAGCAATCATAAAAAAACAGGCACCAAAGAAAAAGGAGCGAACTTTTGCTTGACTTCTCGTAAAAAAATGTCTTATATATTTTATTTCGGATTTTCATACCAGCTTTCATTCGATAAATTTTCCGCTAATTAACGCAATGAAAAGCCGACATAAATATGTTGCTTTCAATTAACTCCAGACCGTTTATATGTTGATTTATTGTGTTGTTTTGCGCTTAAAAAAAACAAATTCCTTTCGTTAAAAATTTTTTTGAAGCATAGGAAAGCTGATATAAGCTTGTGGCTTCCAAGTTATCTAAGACTTTTTCCCCAACTTGTTTTAATTTGTTATTGCGTTCGTAAAATTTTAAATAAAGCGGTAATGGAAACGACTGCAAGTTATCAGTACTGAACCCACTCCTGTTTGCAAAAAGCCAGTACACTTTTCCGTAAGCATTGAAGTGTCAACAAGTGTCTCTAAATTTTGAGATTTGAAATGAGTCTTGCTGGAGTATAAATATCATTTCTCCTAATGAGATCAAATCACGCCATAAATGATTTTTTCGCCCGGCTATCAAACAACGAACTGGACAAATTTATTTGAATTTTGTCTACGTATTTTTTGCAAGCATGGAAATACGCTGAACTCTCGGGACCTGATTCTAGCGGCGGTAGAGTGAAGAGAAGCAAGACACACCATGCGTGCAACCCCAACGACAGCTTGAAACACACTGAAGGTTCGCGGCGGCAGTTATACAAGCCTTTACCGCCCTCTGCCACCTGTATCGTTGAAGCAATCCTTTAGAAATTCGTTCAAGTCTAACATTTTCTGTAATAAAATGAGATGAAAAATCTTTTCCGTCAAATAGCGATTTTCAACACACCCTGTGAGACTTGAGAATTAAGCATGTGTTTAGTGCACTGTTGTGGGGGTCAAGTCTGCCAATAAAATCATGGAAATTGCCTGTACAGATACAATGAAGAAAAATTGCCATCCCAAATCCGTGTATTTGGGAGCTAGGTTTTCGAAATTTGTGCTGAGCGGGCCTGGCTGCGTGAGAGTACATGTATATCCTATGTCAGTGGTTCTTAACTTTGTTGGAGGTACTGAACCCCACAAGTTCCGTACATGCTTTCATCGAACCCATCGTAGTTAGAAAAATAAAAGATTTTTTTTCTTCAAATTCAAAACAAATGCATATAACTAAGTACTGTATTAGTGTACAAACTGCATCATGATGATCGCAGGTTAAGAACCACTGTAAATAAGTCAACTGGGTGGCGCAATGTGCTACAGCACGTTCCGTAGTTAAGTCTATTTGGATTAAGTTGTGCTGCGACGAAGTAACTGTTTGAAAGTTCGTCTCTTGCTTTCTAACATGCATTGACAAACTCTAAGGAGGTCCAATTTTGCAACTTTTGCGACTAAGAAAATCGTGTTGAAGGTGACACACAGCTTCTGTGTGGGCTCTGGTGTGAAAGTTCATAAATAATTTTAACTTTTAAAATTTAAATAATTGTGAATGATTTTAACTTTTATCAAACTTAGAATGGAATTGCAACAACTTTAAAACGGCACTTTAACGCTAATGTTTGATAAACTTCGTGTTTATTTTCTGAGTAAAAATCAACCCTAATTCATGGCGTTTGATTAACAACAACAACTTACTCCGCGCAATAAACAGATGTTAATCCTAATCCATGTCGTTTCAAAAATGGAGACTAGTTGATGTAAATAGAAGTTAACTGTCGGACGCACGCCTGCAATGCTCTCGTGGTTGATGAACGATTACGTGCAGCACTGGTCACTGTCAATATCAGCACTTACGTGCAGCACGGGTCACTGCCGATATCAGCAGGTACGTGCAGCACGGGTCACTGTCAATATCAGCACTAACGTGCAGCACGGGTCACTGTCAATATCAGCACTTACGTGCAGCACGGGTCGCTGTCAATATCATCACTTACGTGCAGCACGGGTCACTGTTAATATCAGCAGGTACGTGCAGCACGGGTCACTGTCAATATCAGCACTTACATACGTGCAGCACTGGTCACTGTCAATATCAGCACTTACGTGCAGCACGGGTCACTGTCAATATCAGCAGGTACGTGCAGCACGGGTCGCTATCAATATCAGCACTTACATACCTGCAGCACTGGTTACTGTCAATATCAGCACTTACGTGCAGCACGGGTCACTGTCAATATCAGCACTTACGTGTAGCACGGGTCACTGTCAATATCAGCACTTACGTGCAGCACGGGCCACTGTCAGTATCAACACTTACATACGTGCAGCACTGGTCACTGTTCATATCAGCAATTACGTGCAGCACGGGTCACTGTCAATATCAGCAGGTACGTGCAGCACAGGTCACTGTCAATATCAGCACGGGTCACTGTCAATATCAGCACTTACGTGCAGCACGGGTCACTGCCAATATCAGCAGGTACGTGAAGCACTTACGTGCATCAGTGTCTGCGTCTGAGCAGCACTTCTTTTGGTGCATTACTAAATTAAAAAAGAGTACGATAAAAGCTATAATCCAGCCATGATTTTCGTACCAACCTTATGTTGAAGACGCGTTTAATCTAAGCTATAACTTTTAGACATAATTTATTTACGATATCATTTATTTACCTATATATTTAATTTATGTAGACATGCTGTACTACTTAGATAGCGCAACATCTCATATCCTTCGAAGTCGTGGCTGAAGTCTTTTATCAGCAGGGAACGTTTGGGCCGCGAGGCTTCTCATCTCCTATGTTCAAGTGTTGATGGCAGAGCAGTGTTATTCACTCTTTTTTGTAAGAGAGCCACATCGGATAAACGCATTGATTGAGAGAGCCACAGCTAATGCAATGTAGCGTACATCATATAAATTATGTAGTAATTAATTAATTAATTTACATATTGCTCGAGAGCCGCTCAATGAATACCACTGTGCTAGAGAAATGGGAATTTCTATCATGACGTTCGAGGTACGTGCATTTGAGTAGATGTATTTGGGTGGCTAAGCTTGTTCAAAATTCATTGCAGATATCGATGCTGACAAGATGGCTGCTTGTTTGATCTTGAAGTTTGAAGTGCTCAAGCAGCACTTAGGTTCAAAATCAATACAAGCAACATTTAGGAGTAAGAAAATATACGGGTCATTTGCGGCCAAAAATGGTACAGGCGAAGTTTACAAGCAAAAAAATGCAGGCAACTTTCTTGCGTGAAAAATACGGGCAGCATTTAGGAGGCAAAAATTTCATGCAAAGTTTAGGCCCTTCATTTTTTTCTCTCAAGCAACAACAAAGTTTTAAAGTTCTAGGGCGCACATAATAACTTATGAAGTTCTTGGTCTCACACAGTAAATGATGCAGGGAAACTAAGATTTAAATGTAACCAAACGATTTATGTTAATATAGTTGCAAATTGTTTTGATTATCAGGCTAGATTATTGATCGAATGAGCATTTCATAGTTGAAATAATTTAAGGACAGGTGCGGGATTTATCACTATTTGAGCAATTATAGTAATGTTGATGCTAAAAAATAGGATAGAAATCGGATTTTTTGTGAGTCACACTATTAGTAATGCTAATGCTAAAACTATGGGACAGAGACGGGGTTTCTTAGAAGTTATCCGATTAGTAATGCTGATGCCAAAACTATGGGACAGGGACGGGGTTTCTTAGAAGTTATCCGATTAGTAATGCTGATGCCAAAACTATGGGACAGGGACGGGGTTTCTTAGAAGTTATACGATTAGTAATGCTGATGCTAAAACTATGGGACAGGGACGGGGTTTCTTAGAAGTTATACGATTAGTAATGCTGATGCTAAAATTATGGGACAGGGAGGGGATTTCTTAGAAGTTATACAATTAGTAATGCTGATGCTAAAACTATGGGACAGGGACGGGGTTTCTTAGAAGTCATACAATTAGAAAATTTGGTGTGAAAACAAGAAGTGCCCTTTTTATGCGTTAGTAAACACATTTAAAATAATTTTCATATGTTCGAATACAATCTTTGCTCCCTGTTCAGTTCCCTGGTGTAAAGGTGTAACAAGAGCTATAATACGAGCTCAGTCAAAACTTCGTTTCTTTCCCAGCTCTCACACTGGAAAGCGTGCAATTCTCAGTCATAATTCTGCTGCTTGCCTAGTTTTTATGTTGAAAACGTGTGTGTTAAAAGCTTCGGTTGTGAAGCAAATTTTTCTTATATGCCTAGTTCTTGTGCTGTAAGTGTGTATAATAAAAGCTGTAATTTCCAGTCATAAGTTTCTTACCAGCCTAGTTCTAATGTTGGAAACGTGTGGGATCAAAGTATTAATAATAGTTTATTACCCTATCTAGTTCTTATAGTAAAAACGCGTATATTGAAAGTTTTAATTTGTATTTATAATTTTGTCCCTTGCCTAGTTTTCATGTCAAAACGCGTGCGCAATGAGCAATCATTTTCAACCAAAATTTAATTAATGACTTGTCCATCACACAAGTTGAAATTCGTGTAAAAAATTAAAATGAATTGAACAAATGAAATTGAATCAAATTGTTGAAGTCCATGCAAATGAATTCCCTAACAGAATTCCTTAACCTATCTATTTCTTACGTTGAAATACATATCAAAAAAGTTACAGCCTTCATCATTCGAAAACCAATCTGTTTTGGTACATTTCATGTATCACAACACATCGGTTTTTGAATGGTGAAGGCTGTAACTTGTTTAACCCCATTTCAAAATGAGAAATAGATAGGCTTCTGAACTCCGTCTGGAAATTCAAACCTTTTTACACGAATTTCAACTTGATTGATGGACAAATCATAACATTCTGGCTTTAAACGATTTTTCTTTTCTTTTTTTTCTCCAGGATTTCCGCCTGCAACCGGACCCTCTGACGCTCTGCCTGCCTCATCACGCACGCCTGCGGCTCACGCCACGAGCTGCGGCACGTGATCTGTCGAACGCGTCACGCAACATCGCGTAGCTTTCCTGAGTACTCTCCAGGGACGGAATTTCTAACAATTCAGTTTGTCGTTGAGGTACAGGTGGGTGCAAAAGTTTTTCTGGAATCTTGGTTACTCCCGGTTCAGACCACGAGCTGTAGCCCGTGATCTGTCGAAAGCAGCACGCGACATCGAGTAGCTTTCCTGAGGACTCTCCAGGGACAAAATTTCTAACAATTCACTTCGTCGTTGAGGTACAGGTGGGTGCGTATTTTTTTCTGGAATCATGTTCGGTTTTCTCTCGCTAAAATCCTCAAGTTTGGACTTTTTGAAAGAAATTCGATCAGTAAACACCAGGTAACTTAAATTTTTTCTCGAATAAAACTGCTGGCTGCTTAGCCAAGTCGACGAAAGAACTTTCGCTGCTCTTTGTATCGCTATGACGACGTTGTTTGAAAATCTGATCTCAGGAGACAAGGTGTCATGGTAAGCAAAAGTAGATATGAGATACGGAATGTCTTAGGGAGAAGAGCTAAAACTGCTTCCGATTTTTTTGAAAAGCTTACAGTGCTCGTTAGGTTGGAAATTCAGTGCTGAGCAACGTTTCTTTTTAATCTACTTGATAATGTAAGTTAGTCCATTACTTTCGTAATGGAAGCAATAACGCTATAGATTGTTTATATGGCATGATAAAAGACAATTTCGATAGGAATTTTACCTATCTAGCAAATGCGTTTTCTAGAGCAATTATTTTTCAAGATTTTATTAAAAGCAAAACAACTACCCGGCTGGAGTTATAGCTTTGTGACCAAAATTTTACACTCGGCCTAATAGTCAGTGAAAAAGACAGAAATATAAGCTTCCGATTTTCTCACTGCCAAATTTTTCCTGTACTCACTTCCAGTTGTATGATAATTCTAAAATGCTTTCGTAATCTGCGCTTTGGCGAGGAAACTTTGCTGATCTATTGAGTTCTTTTCTTTGATGTCAATAGAGCTCTCTTTTTTTAGATCAAATGCATCCCAGTCTTTGAAGCGAGAACAAGCCAATTACTGAACGATCATACAGCTACGGAATGCACCTGTCTGTTAACAGATAGCCAATGAATGACTATAAATACGGAATGCACCTGTCTGTTAACAGATAGCTAATAAATGCTTATGAATGCGGAATGCTAATGCTCTTCTGCTTGAAACCAATTTTTACAAAGGAAAGTGAATTATAAAGTATTGGATTCCTGAACTCTTTAATACATAATTATTTGGTAAATTAAACCTGAAAATAACTGAGAAAGGAGCCAGGCTAAGATTAATTCATTAGAATATCCTAAGTTCTTTCACAATTGACGAGGAGTTTTTCAATGTACTTTACAGTCTAATTTGAAAATCTGTTTTGAAATCCCGTAAACAGTAAAGGAAATGGTTTAAGATTTGGCTTATAAAAAACTCTGAAAACCGAAGATATGGAAATGCAATTGCCTGCCAGTCGAACATTTACATTTTCATGTAAAAAGATGATTCGAATTGGTTTAAAAGTCTGTGCGCCAGCATTTGGATGAAACCTCGGTTTCCTCCGATGAAACCATTCAATTCCAAGAATTAAAAGGATGCATCGCATGAGTTTTCATTGGAATCAAACCAAATTAAACGTTTTAGAATCAATTGAATTGAAAACTAAAGATGATACATCAGTTATTGCAAGAACTGAGTTATCGTTGATATGAATGGACGTGTAGAAATCTTCGTTTTTGCTTTGGATGTATCTTTATTTCAATTATCCTGCTAATCTCGAAGGCTTCTAAATCTCCCAGGGATTCTTCCGAAATGGTCAATTGAAGTCTCTTTTTTCTACTGAATGAAATGGGCGATAAAAACTCAGCAAAACATTTAGCTAGTCAGATGCACGCTCTCTATAGATCTGAACCGAACGCTATCGACCATAGAAATTACTCCTGCAAAAGTCACTCTCGTTATCGATCAAAGAAATTACTCCTACAGCGATTACTCATGATCACAGAAATTTCTTTCCTTACTCTTAGTTTTGTTGCTCTGTAGCATGAGAGGAGATCTCAGACACTAACGGGATTGTCCAGACTCGACTTCTGTCTCGAGCAATGAAAGCGAGAATTGTGTGGCCGGTGAAGTGGTCAAGTGGTCTCTGAGAGTTTCTTCCGGTATTGCAGGGCAGCCTTTTACTGGAGTTTGCGCTTGGGTTACTCGGAAAAGGATATACAAAAACGTTTTCAGGCACAATGGTACACTAAATTCCATGTTTTCAGTGGGCAATGGTTTTGTCGTCATTTAAACTCTCTCGTGGTCATTTTTAGTGATCATTCGATGTTAAGACTTGAATAAGATAAGTTTCAAGAAAATTTTTGTCTCGATCTTCTGCGTTCTCAAATTTTTGATGAATTTAAGAATAAAAGTCAAGTCAAATTTACTGTAATAACATACCGTATTTGTCGAAACTTTACGCCAAGTTTTTAAAGGAATATGCATTATGCATGGAAAATTAGCAATGTCTTAATATGCCATTTAGGTTTTGTGGTTTCATACACTTTATAACTTGTAGAACTTATTGATTTGTGCATTAAAGTGTTTTGTTGTTGAAATTCAGACTGCACGTAAACTTATAATCAAACAGCAATTAAAGCAACGTGCATCTCGTAACATCAGAGGCAATTGTATCAAAAGATGATCGTTTCGAACAAGGGTTGCACATATAAACGTGCCATCTGGAGGGGTTCGAATTGCACAGTGATCGTGATTTTGAGCAAAGAGCATTGAAAAAATAACGCCTACTTCCGCACGTGTAGATTCGCTTTTGAAATTCATCAAAACATCGGAGCAAATATATTGGGAGAATCTCTGGAATTTATAGACGATTCCTCGAATGATGAGCTCCCAAAGGAATATTAAATACAAAATGAGCTATCGGATTCTAAGAAAGCAAACGCAACCTTGTTCCCAAAAAGCTTCGCAAATTAATTTATTGCAATAGATATCATCAGAAAGTGTTGGCGAGAACGAAAATTCCACCATATTACTCATGGTGATGAAGTTTGTGGTGGTATTTAGAAACCATTATAATGAAGTCTTCCACAGACACCAATTAAATCACAAGAGATTTACCAATCTTCTCGTCGGAAAAGTTACAAGTGTTCCGGAGAACAGATCGCGCTGCAGCGCCTGTAACGGAGAGCAGATAGTGAACACAATATAATAGTTAAATCTACTCTTTTTATTGTCGGATAGAATCGTATTGATAAAAAGAAGTTTTCTTTCTGATGATGTTGGTAATTATAAGTCTCCGCGCTTCAATTTTCATGCTTGTTTCCCTGCAGGCATTGAAAATATAGAAGGGTTTCTTTTAAAAAGGAGTTATTGCGGAAACTACGTAGATGAAGCTTCAGTAGTTTTTCTCAACGCTTTCTCAGGGCGGAGCATGCGTTGAAAATGTTTAGAAGTTTGTTGCAGAATGGTATTTACATTTATAGGCTACTAAAATTTACACTGCATCGATCATCTCTTAGTTATTAGGTATCAAAATTGTAATGAAATACCCAAGTCCTCATTTGATTATATTCTACTTGTTTTATCATGTTGTGCATTAAATACGCGAGTAATTAAGGCCTCAGACGTTAACGATTATGAATATTTCAAAATAACAAATACTTAGCTTAACCAACTCAGTTTTATCACACTTGGAAAAACTTACCTTATCAAAGTAAATGTATTGATAAAACGTAAGAATAAAAATCAACGTAAAATTTTATTATTTAGTGCATAAAGGAGCAAATTAATCTAAATTTCAATTTATTTTCAAATCATTCAAAATCCCACAGTTGCAATATTTAACTCTATCTTTTATAATTTATTTCTCTCATTATTTCTATTCATAACTAAATTCATGTTTTGAATTAGAGCGCAGAAAATTGCGTGCCATAAATTTTTGTAATATTCTGTGATGTGTTGGATAGACCAAAAAAATTAGAATCAAAATGTTCTTGGTTCGCTTTTTGACTTCGCTTCCTTATTTGCCAGTCCTGAAGCCCAATTGGAGGCTAATTCTGCAGATTAGCAAACCGACGGCTTCACGCATTGAAAATAAATCTCAGAACTGACGCTCAGGAGTAGCAGACGTTCGCCAGTAGACAGGGTTTACACGCGATATGCTTCGTTGAATGATGTTTTATTCCAATCAAGCCTGATACATATCATCATGTACATTGGTTTTTCAAATGCTTTATAACTAACACCAGGACGCGATAATGGTTACTCTCGGTCAAGCAGGTACCCATTTCCGACACCTGAGTAGAGTGAGGAATTGTAGCTGAGTTCTCCCTTTTCCCAACAGGGAGAATTACCAAGTGGCACAGCCGGAATTCGAACTGCCTACACCTTCCTGTGAAGGGCGCGCTCGTAACCACTCGGCCACGGTGACCGGATAATTTCGGTCTGATCCACCAGTCTTGCCTGTGGTGGAGAATGTAATTCTGAGAGAGCGAGGTGCTTTGTCTGCTGCCACTCGAGCCGGATGCGACACGAACTACATTGCGCAGAATGACTAACGTAATAATTTAGTACACTTGTTCTCCGTGTGCCAAATAAAGAGCCTGTACTTTTTCTTGTGTTTTTTTTTTGTAGCTCTCTTGCAGTACGTCTGCATGGAATTCGAATCTAGTCGTTCAATTTTTCTTATTGCATTAATTGTTTGTGCTTTTAAGATGCTTTCTCAGCAAATTTAAAATTAAGAGCAGTGACAACTCGCTCGCGAATGGCTTCCGTTACATTTTTACGATGGTGTTTTTAAGCGGGAAGGGGAGCATGTTACTAACATTCAGTTTATGAAAGAATTCTCCGGTGGAACTGTGAATAATTTCGCACTGATATAATGAACTTTTCCCTCCAGGACGTTAAAAGTTTTAACACAAATTCAATTTTAACAGATTTTTCTTCGCACAGAGAAGATTTTACTTACGACAAAAAATGTATTCAGTCACGAAGAAGCCTACCCAAATGAAGCCGGTTAGCGTAATAAAAGTTTAACGCTGTCTTAAGGTGCATTTTTTCAAAAATATTGATATGATAATAATGTAATAACAATATTTGCTTTGTAGTAGCAACTGGAGTTAATGAGGAAACTGCACCATTAATGAAGAAACTTCACCATTGATGAAGAAACTGTGCCATGGCAAATAGCTTCTCACGATGTTCTGTCCTAAAAAATTAGACTCGAGTAGAAAAAAATTACGCACCTAGAATTCATTGGGTGATGTTTTATTCATTGTTCAGAAGAAAAATATTATAACTGATCCTGCAGAAACTGAGGGAATGAAGTATAATAAAAAATTAGTTTACAGTTGTTGAAACTGTCCTTGACTTGCTGGGATAAGTAAAATATGATCATTTAAAAGAAATTAGCAAAGAGGACGCAATGTCTTAGAAATATTAGCGCTCGTTTCCAAACAAGCCCAGCACTTGAAAAGAAAACAAACTATTAATTTCAATAGAAAAGGAATAAAACAGTAAAAACAACCAAATTGACAAACAAAGAAGAGCTCTAGTAATTTCGCTTCCTTTCATTTTCTTGTAGGGCGCTTACTGTTTTTTTAATCTATCGCAAGTATTAACTGAAGTAAGACCTTCTTTTAGAGTGCTTAGAGCTGTTGAATGTTGAATTCAGTCAACCTGGATGTTTGGTGAATTTCTGAATTTGATTTGTAACAACAAAAAACGGGGCTAGACATCACTCGTGATGTTCAAGTCATTTAAAGCAATAACCAAGAGTTGTAGTTCATGACAAAAATGTCCTCATCGGGAATATTTGTCCTTGTTTTTTTCTCTGAATTGCATAAGTTTTATGGGTCGCATTTAAAATTCCACAGCTCATCAAATTATGTAATTTGATGAGCCTAACAATTTCTTTGTCACCATCAAGTGCCATGAGTCCAAGAGTGTGAGTAATGCGAGGCCGAGAGGTGCAGGCACGCACATCGCATGGAATATGTGTTGGTCTCATTTAAAGTACCACGAGGAAAATAAGCTAACAATGTTGTGCTTAAGTCATTGAAATGCAAAAAACATTTCGCATCATTATTTTTGCAGTCAGTTCGCTTTCACATATTTTGTTTTTGTTTTTCACATGCGTCTTAGTGCTCATATGTTTAGCGACAGTCTTTTTCCACGCTGAGGCCACATGGGACCTTCTTCATTGCACTCACGCGCTCCGTTACTACAGCACTCACCGGCTAATTTTGAATGTGAATAGTTCAAATCATTAAGGATCTTGACTTGCCCTCGTATTGATCAGAAGCATAGGACTTTCCGTCTGTTTTTCCCGTTCCACCTCCAAGTAAAATTTCTTTCTGATTTCTGTACGCCTCTATCGGGGGCTTAAATTCACTTCTCTGCAATTGATTTTCCCATTGCAGTAAGAGGAACCCGAGTGTTGAAATCTGTCTCGATAGAGGGTTTGAATTTCATCACCTGATATTCCTATTGCAGTAAGAGGAATCTGAATGCTTCAATCTGTTTCTGTCAAGAGTTTGAATTCTCTTCGTCACCTGACCCACCTGCTGCAGTGAGGGTAACCCGAGTGCTCAAGTTCAGACTCGTCAATAAAGATCACGAGTCGGTGAGAAAGCGACTAAACGTTTGCTGTAATTTCCGAAGAGGAAATAACATTTGGGTGGAAAGAAACCTGACATATTGAAAAGTTTCGCAAAAGTTGATAAATTATGTTTCGCTTCTGATCCGAGACTTCAAAGCGCGCTGAGGCTTGCATATGAAATTCAGTCGATAAAAACGAAATTCTTTGTCAGAAGCAATAGAAATTCTTTTTAGTATATACTAGCACTTTTTATATTAAATTTTACTTTGCACAATGTACGGAGCGAGGGTAAAGAGAAGCTAGAATTCAAATGCAATAGAAAAATGAAATCTTGCTCTGTGGGCGTGAGCAGATGCGGTTAAAAATAAACATTTCATTCAAAACCGAGACGAGATACAGTACAGCATCCAGTGAAACTCGATGAAAGAAACTCTTAACAAAAACTGTTGTTACAAATCAATTAATTGAGCATGCAACTAGTGTGTGTAGAAATCCGTCAGTGAAAAAAAGCAAGTGTGAAGGAAAGTGAATTCTTTGTGAGTATTTGCGAAAAAAATATTAACGAATGTTGCTCAATGCTACATCAAATTTTCAATCGACAAGAGACGGTTATATGTAGGTATAATGATAATACCACTGAATAGAAAGAAATAGAGCAGTTGTCCAATCGGTACAGTGAACTTTTGAAGTTCTTTTTAGTTGTTAGATGCATTGATGGACAGCTCTATTCATAGACTGGGTGAAAGCATTTCGCAATTGTTGGGAATTCTTCTATGGCAGACGATCAGATCTGTGCAGAGTAACTGAGCTTTGACGGTATTATCTGGACCTGAACTGAATATACGTGAGTGGTGTTTGAGCGCAAAGAAAAGAGAGATTCAAAGCTCAGGTGGTCACTTCAAAAGAAGTCTTGGTGTATCTGCGATTTTGTCCTGTCTTCGCACGGAAATAATACTAGTTTACATTGAATTTAAAAAAAAAAACACATTGAATAAATTAACTTCTGCAAATGATGTGAATGGTATTTAGCCATTTGGATTTCATTTTTGGTATCACAAAAAATCAAAATCATGTTGAATCTGTGCTGGCTGTTCAATTCATACAGCCTCTGTGTTGCTCTTTATGTTAATGCGTAAGTAAACAATTCTTTCTCCCGAATCAGTTTCCTCTTCTGTATTTTATTAGGCAAATCCTAAGTCATTGCGTACATTTCTTGTGATAAGCTCAGCCCTGCTTGCACATTTTCACTTGGGTAATTATCTGTTTTTACTGGAGAAATTTTATACAAAGTTGAAATACTTTGCTTTAGCAATGTAATTCCAAGGATAATATGAAATATATCCCATGAACATGAGAGCCTTCAGAGTGGTTTCATCAATGATGCCAGGTACAAAGAACATCATTTTCCAACGCAGAAAAATAAAAAGATTTAGAGTTTAAAGTGCCATTATTTGAATTCTTTTTGAACACTATTTCAGGGTAAAATACTTCTGAATGAATACAACTCAGGATAAATTCCAGAAGATAAATTTTGTACGTTTGGAAGGATAAATTTTGAGCGTTTTGGAGAATAAATTCAGTGCGTCTTGGAGAATAATTTCAGCGCATTTCAAAGGATAAATACAGCGCGTTTTGGATGATAAATTCAGCTCGTTTCGGAGGATAAATACAATCCATAAGAATCTCTCCTAATCCAGATAGAGCTTAAGCTCAAGAGTGGGGTACAAGTTCAATTTCAACTTCAACTTCAACTTCAACTTCAATTTCAATTGGGGTACAAGTTCAATTTCAACTTCAACTTCAACTTCAATTTCAATTGGGGTACAAGTTCAATTTCAACTTCAATTATACAGCGTAATGAATATCTTGGCAATTCAAGATATTCATGGCAATTGCCGCATCTATTCAAAACCCGCGCTGTCGGGGACATCCGCCTTAGAATATCAGGAAGTTCAATCAAAAAGAATTCTTTAGGAAATTTTAACCTTCGCATTTTTAAAACACACCGCAATTGTAAAGTCGCTTTAATAATATCGTGCGTCTAAACTGTTGATGGTGCTTTCTTGCAGCATGTTGTAAAATTGAGCAGAAGCCCTCGAATGGTTTGCTGCTATTTTGATGTCCAACATGAAAAGCGTAATTTTAAAGCTTTTATGTTGCAATACAGCAAAGAGTTACATTTTTTGTGCGTGAATTAAGCAAATATATTCTTCAAGTATGGTTTTGCACAGATGCAATGGGAGAATCATAGTTTTGTCTATTTAATTCATGAGGGACCATTAATGAAGAGTTTAATTTTGGATCATCAGGGTTTTAAAAAGTTAACGAAATATTATTTACGGTCTAATTTTACCGAGGTCTGATGAGATAGCGATCAGAGAAACCGCGATTCATCAATAATACAAAATCATTTTCAATCTTCCACATTTCATTTACAATTTTTGATTGATTCAATTAAGCAAGACAATTGAGCTATGATAAACGTATTAGATATATTTAAATTTCAATCGTACTGAACTCTTCAAATCTAGTTCAGCTTAAAAAGATCACATAAACTTAAAGACTTTATAATAAGAATTTCTTCAGTTTATGGTTCCATTGCATCTTTTTAAGGAACGTAATCCTTGTCCCAATGATTCCTTGCACCTCATGCTGCTTGTAATCTGAATTTCAATTTCAGTATTCACGATCTGCTTTCAAACTGCATCAAAAATTTCCCAACAAAGGCGTTGGTGTGACGTCTTTTAACGCTATTTTCTCAAAAATTTCCCTACAATGGCGTGGGTGTGACGTCTTTTAACGATATTTTCTCAAAAATTTCCCTACAATGGCGTGGGTGTGACGTCTTTTAACGATATTTTCTCAAAAATTTCCCCACAATGGCGTGGGTGTGACGTCTTTTAACGATATTTTCTTGCAAGCATCGTGCACTGCACAAGGGCTCTCCAGAAGTTATTTAAAGGGAAATCAAAACTCCCCTGAATTATTGAAGTTCAATTAATGTTCAATTATTGTAGTTCAATTAAAAGTGACATAATTGAAACAACACAAACGATGAAAACTCGAGAATGTCGTAAAACGTTGTGAATTGTGTCGTGAAATTATTCAATATAGTGTCGTGATATGATAGTGAATGAGGTAGATTTATTTTTCAGTCGATCATCACTCTGAATTTAAGAATCGCACTTTCGTCAAAAACAAGAAATACTTTTCTTAAATTTAAATTATTTTTTGAATCCGTTCATATTTTCATCTCGTGGAAATGAGGAAAGAGATTAAATGAATGCTAGTTATTCTCTAGCACAGTTCTGGAACTTTCAAAAGATGCCTATTTTCAAGCACAGGTTTGGTTATCCAAAAAATGCCTGTTGGTTTCCGCCACAGGTCTGGATCGTCTGGTAAAGCGATTCATTGAATTTGTTTTTACGTGTAGTCAAATTTCACCACAAATCACTGAACCTTTGAATGTAATACTCAAATTTTCAGTGGTCACTTTCCAATCATTAAAATTACAGAGAGTACAGTCGTGCCAGATCCAATGGTTGGTGCAGCTCGTTTGCCAAGCAAGCCTTGTACTCCGATGACATGAATGTGTTCAATTAACTTTCTTTTGTATTGTCAATCCCTATAATTTGTTTCTAATATTGATTCCATGTACGACTTTTATCCCGATGGCATTGAAGGAGAGGAGTTTCTTTTGCAATGTCCTTAGGCATTTTCATATTTTTAGTTAAATAATTTGATTACAACCTCAGAGACAGGCAAACATTTGCGCAGTACTTTCCATCTTACATTAGCGTCTCAGAGCCGCAAGTGAACTTCGAACAAGACTTACGCACAAAATGTTACTCATAAATTTCAATTGAAAACCGCACGAGTGTTTCTAAGCTATTTATCGCGCTGACTGCATATTTGTTTTAAAGTTTCTACGAATTTAGCTATGAATGTCCATTTTTCGAGTTTCTTTGCCATTATTTGCTGGTAAAATGTGCTTATTCTTGCCACAGAATAAACAAATATTTTTGTGTTTTGATAAACTAGTATCTATTTAGATATCCAACTCATTTGCATTGCTCTTCAAGGCTTGCAAATTTTCACCTCCATGTTGTGCTGTTTTGAACCAAGCTGAATTTCTTGAGATATTCCAGTGAAAACTTACGTTTTTCTTTATAATTTGAGCTCAAGTATCTTTGTTGGGAAACTTTTCCAGTAAAGCATTATTGTTTATCACTCTTCATTTGAAATCTGTTCAAAATAGTATAATGAGCTATTGTTTGCTACTTTTTATGTTAGGATTTAAATTCAAATGAACTTCCATCAAACAAGAATATAATAATCGAGTTCAAAGGACTGGGGCCAAAATGAGATCACTTTTATCGCTATGTATAGCTCTTTCTGTATCCATAATAGCTCCTAAAAGTAGCCCAGACTTCTCACATAAATATAAAATATGCCGCATCGGACTCGAGCATAAAATGATACGAGTTTCATGAACATTTCGGAAAGAAAATATTCACGAACATTGCTCAATGATACATCAAATATTCAAAATTTTGCCAAAGATCAAATACTCAAAGAATTTTGGAAAAATTTTGCCAAAGACCTTTCAGACATCTAAAATTTTTATTAAGGACTCTAAAAGTCAAGGTACTGTATTTTGGTGTCATTTTACTGTACCTATTTCATTGACTGGACAATAATTTCCCAATAGAGTGAATGCAGGATTTTCCATAGCAATTCCACCCCGTCCAGGTACAAAAAAAAAAACCGAGCTGATGTGATAAAAAAAATGAACAGGTTTTGCTAGATGAATGCAAAAGATTCCCTGGCAGTAAGTTTTAGGTTCCTTTTAAATTAAAAAAAAAGTTCTTAATGAGAGAATTAAAAGACCATTCAGTAGGGATTAATGAAATTGTGGAATCTGTGCACAAGCTGTGTTCCCGCACAGGATCCCTTTGGAATAGAAACAGCAAGTTAGGATGGCAGAAGAAGAAAAGACAAAAAAGTTAATTAACGAAGAAGATATGAAAATTGGGAAAAACTAAGAGGAAGCGAACGATGAAAATCCAAAAAGCCTATTTATAGTTGAGGTAACCTAATACTATCTCCCCCGGGGGCGATAGTCCCCATAACCCAGGATGAACAAACATGATTCCTCTCCTATGCTCCCAGAGGGGAAAATGTTGGCAAAACAGCGGTGGGAGTTTTGAAGTGAATTAAGTCATCTATGTATTCCATCTGAAGAAAAACAACTAAACTGAAGCGCATTTCAAAACAATTTGTATTTATTGTCTTTTTTCTAACGTATGTACTGCATTTCCCGTCAAAATAACATGCATATTGTGCAATCAGCATCTTCGCTATCAATTAAAACATCACACTCACATTCCAAATGCAAGCATCATTGCTTTCCAAAAATAAGTACTCGCACAGTGAAATTGAACATGATCAATCAGACAACAAGAATCTCATTAGGAATACGAACAAAGTTCTTCGTCAAAAACAAAGAACTTTCGTGGTAGATACTTTACTTTTCGTTTGGAAGCTTTGTTACTATCGATAAAAACCAAACAAAAATCCATAGACGCACGGCCTTAATCTTTTTAGGCAAAAGAAGCTATTCATGCAAAAGCAATATTCTAGGACGAATAATCGTTTTGGAGGAGAAAATCTGAGAATTCAGACGTAAAATTATCTGACCCTTTAACGTCAGCGTTTTTACACTCGTATTACCGTCATCACAACCACTCTCATTCAGCTAGTCTTGGCATGCGTTTGTCGCAGACATCAGAGTGAGGAAGTAACTGTCACTCGACAGTGAACTTCGAAGCAGAGACTAGGGAAGAAATGTAACAAGAAATACAACAAATTAAGGCTGTTTTTGAATGAGGACCGTGGGGTTTTCTGGGATGTAGAGGAAAGAAAAACCGTCGCATCCCAGAAAATCCCACGGTCTTTTCTTTTTTAAAACCAATGATGGTACTTTTGTACCATCTCTATTGGAAATAAACTGTTTTTCTTTCTTTCTTTCTTTCTTTCTTTCTCATTCAAAAACAGCCTTAACATATTGCATTTCTTGTGACATTTCTTCCCTAGTCTCTGCTTCAAAGTTCACTGAAAGAGTTAGAATTCGGAGTTAAAACAGTGAACTCTGAGATAAAAGGATACTTATTCAGAACAAGAAGACAAGGAAAAATTTTGGGCTCGAATTTTTACTGTTTCTCAAGGTAATCTAGCCAATTCAGCCCACCATGGCTGAAGACTATAAACAAGGACACAAGGTCTAAAACCAGTGCTAAAAATAATAAATTTTGCTAAAGCCTAAATTCTAAAATTCATTGAGCTTGAGTCCCAACGAAGAGGATACTGTGCTGTTACTTGAACATGATGAAGAAAATGAAGAGTCAGCAGTGTTACTTGAACATGATGAAGAAAATGAAGAGTCAGCAGTGTTACTTGAACATGACGAAGAAAATGAAGAGTCAGCAGTGTTACTTGAACATGACGAAGAAAATGAAGAGTCAGCAGTGTTACTTGAACATGACGAAGAAAATGAAGAGTCAGCAGTGTTACTTGAACATGACAAAGAAAATGAAGAGTCAGCAGTGTTACTTGAACATGACAAAGAAAATGAAGAGTCAGCAGTGTTACTTGAACATGACGATGCAGGTGGCAGTGAAGCAACACGGTCCCTTCACGCTGGAGTTCAGCCTGATGATATTAATTAGGCAAATGTTCTCCAAGTTGACTTAGGAAACTTACGCCGCCAGCTGTACTGCTACGACGACGTAAATCGTTTTAAAATGATTTTAGTGGCCAACTCATATTTCATGCGAAAATCGGGTAAGATTCTTGAAGTGAAAATAGAGCAAGTTTTAGCGTCAGTAAAGTGAAATTCTTTCAACTTTCCTCGTGCACTGCGAAGGCACGAGAAACTACCCAGTAACAAACATCGGCATCTTAGGATGCTTTATTTCCAATCAAGCCTGATACATGTGATCTTAAGCATTGGTTTTTCAAATGTCTTATAACTAACACTATATATAGGACACCATGACGGTTCCCCCGTGAAGCCGGTACCCATTTCCGACACCTGGGTTGAGTGGGGTATTGTGCTTGAGCTCTCCCTTATACCCAACGGGGAAAATCGCCGCGCTTGTGCCGGGATACGAACCCGGGCCTCCAACATGCAAGGCCGATCCCTCAACCACTGTACCACCGCGAGCACAGAAAACCAAGTACGGAAGAACACAACCGGAAGTCAACGAAGCGACGGTGACCAGAAGCTTGAGTTGGAACTGCGAAAAAATTGATCGAATTGCGCAAACGAAATTTCCTTTCAAACGGACTGACATTGGATAGCTCAGCAGACCTGAGAGCATTTTAGTACTGCGAGAGTCCGTCGCTTTTGCCGCGCTTTAGTTTTGCGCCAATAAAAGAAAGCTGCACTAAAAGGCTTTTAGGATGGTTCTGTACAGAAGTTTATAGGGAGCGTTTTTGCGTTTGATGTTCAAAAGTTTTCACTTAGTTGAAGCGAATTTTATTTCAGATGCAACCAGTGAGCGGAAAAAAAAACTATAACGTTTCATATGTTTCATATAAATAGAAATTTGAAGAGTAAGAACTAATACGAGCTTTTAAACAACTGACACATTTAAAGGAATTTCCATTTGAGAACATCCGAGACGAAAAATAGGCTAAACATCTCAACTTTGGAATATAATTCCTTGTTGCACAGTTGATCTTATGGACCCAGTATGGACAACCCAGATGAAAGTTTAGGACTGAATATTACAATTTACGATAATCAATACAACTTAATATGAACAGCCGTGTATTTCTTCCCTTGCATACTTGTGCACATCTTCATTTCGATAGTGCCACCCTTTCAGAGAAAGATAGAGAAATAAAAGCGTTCTCGCTGCAAGATTTGCCATAATATTTACAATTCCCCAAATTGCTCTTTCCATTGATCAAACTATAACTATTACTTTCAATTTAAAATTAAAAAAAATAAAGTAAAAAGATTTTACAATTTTTTTTTGCATGTGCTGCTCGTTTTCTGAATACTGATCTCTCAGCAAGATTATATAAGTCTGAAAAATATTTCTATAATAAAAATAATCAAATAAAATTTGATGTAATTTCTGTATCTATGTTTTCACATGAAAGTGAGGAACTGAACTTTGCATGCCTTTGGCCTTATGTGAATAAGTTATGAAAAAAATTAAGGAGGTGCTGAATTCTATTCTATGCAATAGCCAACCTAATTAAAAAATTTTCGTGCTTTATTGAAACGTTATCAAATACTCTTTTTCATGACGAGTCGAGAACACTAGTTTCTTTATATTAAACAGCAATTCAGTCATTCAGACAACTTTCACGCATTCAAAGTCACAAAAGACCCTCATTAAAGAAGTGCTGTCAAAAGTTTCAGGATTTTTTTTCTTAAGACGTAAACATCTTCCTCGTATTTTCATCTTTTACATCTGTTTATTACAAAGCAGTACTTGCTGATTTGAATCCATTTAATTTAGCTTTCAAAGTGACGCAAAGGAGAACCACATAGGTCAAATTTAAACCGAAAAGTAGATATGAACCAGCTATAAAAATAAAAGCATTGAACAAAAACCACACCTAAGTTAATAAAAGTCGAGGTAGGAGATTCCGATGGTCAACACATTTCCCAATTAGACATATTAACGCGCCTATAATGTCACGCCCAGCCATAAATATTCAACACTGATTTGTGCTTTGAAATAGTAATTTTTAAGGTAAATAACAACGATGATGACTCTTAATTTAGAAGCCTATCCCATCGAAAATAAGTGCTTAGTTTGTGCTAATGCTTAAGCATGCGCCGTTAAAATGATATCTATTTTTGTTTTCCATTTGGAAAACTAGGATACAAAATGTAGTAAAAAGAAATAGATGGTTTTTGAAAAGGCCGTTCTTTTTCTTTGACAAAAATTTGATATTAATCAGGAAAAGCTGATGCTTTAAAATATAAAATATTTTTTCTCCGTCAAATGCCCAATTTGACTTATTTATACAATTTATTTACCAAAAGTGACGCATCAAGAAAATTGTACTCAAGTGCTTGTACTTTTGATGAATTGTTTAACGAGTATTTCTAAGTCATTTATCACGAAATAGCAGCACTATAGATTTGATAATGTACTGAAATATTCAATCAATTAGTTCTTTGAAGTCAATGTTCTTTTGGCAGCTTAGACTGGTTTTTTAATAACAGGTTGAGCGCTGGTATTTCAGCTAATTTTGTGCCCTTTAAACCATACGAACAACCCTTTACACAACGGGGAGCCCTTTAAACTGCAATAATTTGGTCTGCATTCTTGGAGGTTACCGTTGTTTAACTCTTCATATCACCCTTGTCTCACCTGTTAACTGAGCAGATTGCTTATGGTAAACTTTTTGAGTCTATATAAAGAAAAATTTGCTACATTTTTGCTTCAGTGTTTTGTTACATGCACGATTTTACTGGCGTTTTTTACAGAATGCGAAGTTTTTGTCCGTGCTGGAAAATATTGCTTCTGTTCTTTTATTTCACACATCAAAATAGTATAAAATTCATCAAAAAAATGTGACATTAGCTTAACCAAGCGTAAATAGGTCATCCACAAGGTTTTGTGATCAGCTGATTGCTTCGTCTTATCATTCACGAATGCACTATAATGATAAGTGCTGATTTATGTAATAAGATTTTAATTCTAAATCATATACATATCTAAAACAGAAAGGTTTACTGTAGGAATAGCTTGATTTCATAGAATGAAAACTACTGTTTGATAAATAAAAGTGAAAGTAAAATTTTTTTTGCTGAAGCAATAATTTTACATAACACGAAACTCAACAAAACGCGCATAATTTTGATCATGTTGAAATGAATTAAGTTATTTTCATCAAAAACAAGATGCCAAATCCTTATAAATAACTTCCATCGGAATAAAACGAACATTTTGAATACATTATTTGTGTTTTCAGCAGGATTGTTGTTGAATTTGTTGTCCGACTGACGTGGCCGCGCAGTGCGCATGCGCAGTGAGGGAGACGTGGCACGGCTGGTGCCGGGTCGGCTGTCGTTCCTCTAAACTAATTTTATTTCACGTTTTCTCCCTGTAGAAGTGTCATAAAAACGAAAACAATTTTTGTGTTTATATTCTACGCAAACTTTTAAAAAAATGAGGCCCGACAATAACTGAAGTGGTAAAACTAAGGAAGCTGCTATTCAACTTCAAAGGCTTACTCAGTAGAAGTATCACTAACAGTCGTAACCAAAGTTAGCTCTTCTAGCGTAATCTTAATTCATCACAAATGTTTTGGTAAAGTAGCATCTATGATTAACATATACCCTCAAACAGAAATGTTTGAGGTAGTCATTGGTGCTTCAGTGATGCAAGTGATTGTGTTTTCATAGTGGCAATATATTTGACACATGGTCCTTTCAAAAACTTGCTTAAGCTAATAAAACAAGTAATATGTAGATAATAGCAGCCTAACATTGCAAAAGAAGTTTGGAGAACTTAATATATGTGTAGTATGCTTTAACTTTTATTCTAACTTTTTAATCTGAGCTAATACCTACTTGAAATTTTTTGAATGTTTCATGAGGTAAAATAATGTGAATAAGGTTTGTCTTAGTATATTCAAGTTCAAGGGTTATGTTTAACATTGACAGCCTTTTTGAAGGTGTTACTAAAATAAATATGCAGTGGAAGGAATGGTAGGCCATATCATAGACTTTGACTGCCCTCAACCCTTGCATTTGTGTTTACCCCATTAATCCCTGTGAGGATCATACAGTCCTCTTCAAAACATACCATTAAAGTGGTATTTGTTGTTCAATTTCTTTTTGATCTCTTTTATGAAGTTTGGTGCTGAGTTGCAGTTTCTTTCTTTTCTGACAACTTGAAGCCAGTGCCTGCCAATTGATGGTGCTTGTGATAATGGTATTGTGAGAACAGAAATGCAAACATAGAGTTCAGATAATTATCTCTGCTCTGCTCCTACCTTAGTAGGATTTTAAGAGGAGTCCAATCCAAAGTTTATTCAACATTTAAGTTTGTTAAGCAATTTGTCAGCATAATTGAAATTAAGTATTGTATTATTACTATGGCTTCTAAAATGTGCTTTTCATTCTCTTATGGTGCCCAGGTTTCAGGTTTAGCAAACTTGAATTCTTTATCAACTCGTTGGCTTGGGACAAGCAAAGAGTTGAATTTCATAGCAATTGTTATTCATGAATCAGAGTTTATGCAGCTTGAGTAATTAGAGTTGATAATGCAATTTTTTACAAATAATTTGACTATCTTGAGCTACAAAAATTTTTTGAGCAGGTAGAATTATAGTTGCAACTATTGAAATTGTGTAGGATCTTATATTTAGGAACGGTTCAATATTATATTCATGTGTTTTTAATGAATAAGAGAAATTGAGATGGTATTCTTTAATGCAACTCCAGCACTTTTAAAATTTATTCTATGTAGAAGCTTCAATTGTTGATTCATTCAGCTGTCATGCTTAGTTACTAAAAAGCCTTTTTTTTTAATAATACCAGTAGTAATTACTAAGTAGTTGATTGAAGTAACCAGTACAATTCACTGTTTTTGTATAAAAATATAATTAAATTTTTTATTGAAATTAAAATGATTCTCTAAACTGAGATTAAAAATTATTGTGAAAGATAAAAACTATGTTACAAATGTCAAATACTTTGATTTACATAAAGGCACTATGTTGAAAGTTGTTGGCTAAAATGAATGTAACAGTGCATAGATTTTCAAACTGATATAAAAATACATCATGTTTTGTTTCATTTTATATATATCATAAAATTGCCATCCTGTTCATGTACACAAAAGTTGTCTTGACGAGTTCCCCACTTTGCACTGGCAAAATGGTTGAGGCAAAATCCTTTGAGTGTTTAATTAACGCTTATTTCATTTGAACCTTGCAGAGAAGTGATACATTAGTAAAAAGTTTTTTAAAATTTAAATGCCCGGATAGTAAAGTGCCAGGTTGCGTGTGATGCAGCAACCACAATTTCAGCAGAGTGGGGCTCCTCATCCTTTCCAGCCACTGCCTGGAGCTCCGGGAGCCATGAACAGTGCAGGTATTTAGTTGTTTTTGGTCTGTGTTTAGTTGTAAGGTTGGTGTATCTAAATTATTGGAAAAGTTTTTCAACAAGTTGCTTTCATTAGAATTGTTTTTAAACAAGCAGCCTTTATTACAATTGCTTCTCAATAATTTTCCTTTTTGAAATTGTTTCTCACTTAGTTGCGTGTATTGAAATAGTTCAAATTTAGAATTAGCTGCTAAATTTGGGATATAGTTTCAGGATTGATAGACCAATTATTGAAATTTTCAACCAGTTGCCTGTGTTAAAATATTTTAAAATAAGTATTGGTTAGGTAGATGTGAAGGAGAGGACAATAATCAATTTTCCAGTTTTTGGTGCCTAATCATAGTTGATTAGATCTAAATAAAAAACTTTTCTTCCATACACTTTTTTGGGGAAATAAGTATTTAATGAGTTATAGTGGTAAATTACTTACCGCAACTTCAGTGTTTAAAGCGGTAAGAAATTGTTCGTAGGGGAAGACTACAATGAACTCTCCCTTTTGACGCGCTCAAATTATCGAGCGCATTCCAGCCATCAAAGACGAAAATCAACATACCGCTATAACTCGTTATTTTGGGTCATAACCTTTATTGTGTTATTAACTAAAAGATCCTAGAAGTGGGTTCAGGCTCCGCAGGGTTGGCTAATAATAAATTACAAAGGATAAAAAGGAAAACCATCGTGGCTAAGAATATCATGATAAAAAACAACAAACGTTTCGGATTACAAAAAATCCATCTTCAGTGTT
>JACJUY010005750.1:17680-30058 GCA_014220935.1 Platorchestia sp. MABIK
ATTGTCTACATGTGGGAAATACATACCTGAAATTATGCCGTGTATTTTTGAAACACCCTGTATAATGAAAAAACACTTGACATCTGTGTGCCAGAATTATCTGCACAGTACAAACAGAAGTTAATCATAAAATGAATGAATATTTTCTTGTCAGTCTTCGTTTGTTGAATAATGTCGAAGTTCACGAGAAATAAGCGTTATGAATTTACCTAAAATACGGCATTTATGAATATGTTCGTGCTGCTTATAATTGCCTTTCCTATAACAAATTGAATTTCAGTGTATACGGATTAACTGCACCTTGTAGTTAATCCTTTAATCCGCCATGATTCTCACATCTGACTAGTTTCGAACTCATAGCTTTTCCTGTTGAGTAGAAGGGGTCGTTGTAAATACTAATTGTCTTTTTTTACAAACGTGTCAAGTTAGAAGTATCAAAGTTAAACTCGTCATATATCGCTCCTCAATGACATAACCAAGTCTAAAAGAGTTTCATAAACATCCTACTGTGAAAAAAGAATTTTTCTACGTTTGATTTACTGTAAGTGGTTAGTATAGAAAATAGAAAGAAAATAAAAAAGCAGTTTATTTCCAATGAAGTTGATGCTTGAAATGTATGAAATTGGTATTTAAAATGTCCTTACTTTAAAATCCTTAGTTGTAAATCCCACGGGAGAATGACAGAACATGGTAAGTCATTCTTCATGAACCTTGTATAGACGAGGTTTCTTTGAATAAGATAACTACCTTTTTTCTCAGCATTAAATGGTGTTTTGACTGCTTACTGCCTTGACTGTTTGAACAGTAGCATTTGACAAATTAGCCATAAAACAGTGCCTTGTTACGAAACGAAATTCTAATTTTAAGCTTTATGTTGGCCGTGTAGCTATTTGATGCTACACGCGTTACCGTGGGACAAGTTTCGTACAAATTCATTGGGAACAATTACGGCGTAATGCATTTTTTGTGGTGTTCTTCTATTTGAACTTATGGTTAAAGTTTTGTGACTGGAAAATACCGTACCGTATGTTGGTGTCAGATCATACTAAGTTTTTTTTACAGTGTAGCTATTAAATGTCGGGAAGTGACTATGAATATGTTATGTCAGCTTGTATTCTACATTCATATTTTAGTGTATATTGATATATTTTCTTTATTTACTAAGCATTGTGAAGTGGTACAAAATATAATTATGAGGTCGTATAATTATTTACGTATACTAAGTATACAATATCTTTTCTACTAATTCACTCTATGTTACGTGAGCTATATATACCCAGAGGAGTCGATTGGGGAATTCTTTGGTTATTTTCTGCAATTTTGACCATTTTCCGAGATTTATTTCTATTTTTGGCGATTCTGTTCCAAACTGGTGCCACCTCATTTCCTATTTGTTGGTTTCATTTGTATTTTTACGGTTCAATGCTTGATTATATGGTTAATTTTATCGGCTCAGTTTACATGTTGGGTGTAAAGTTACAGACTTATGTTACTGGCTCATACTTTTTCAATAATTCTGTACTTCTAATAATATGGACAAGGTTCGTTTTCAAGAAGTTCAATCCTGTTGATGGTACTCCTGTACCTACTTTCTCTCTAGCTATTACTAGTTTCTACAATTTTTATTCTTTTTGTAAACCAGTCCGTTCATTCAGTGTAACATTAGTGCAGCTTTCGTACTAATTTGGTTAAATTGTATAATCTTAAATATCATGTTGTACAACACGCACAATTTAGCTTGTGTTAAGCACACAGGATAAAGATAGTCATTCAACAATACAACATTGCTCTATGGTTTCACATGCGTTCACTGGTGCCTCTTGCCTTCAGTGAAAAGGGCCTCAAAACTTGACGAAATGTGATTATGTTTTCTTGTGAGAGTTCGCACTGTGTTGGCTTTGAATAAATTTATTGTTGCTCTGAGTGTTTCGTCACTTTTTCCTTCTCCTAGTGCGGCGCCTTACACTTGTATTCGCTCAAAAAAAAATTATTCCTTCCCTGTTGTAACTGCCGACAGCCTTTTCTCCGACGGTCAGTTAACGCCAACACTCATGTGAAGTCGGTGTCTCACTCCACTGTTTTCCGTATCACTCATACGCAGAGGGGACGTTTCTTTCCAAAGGATTTGGGAACATTTGAATTTCAAATAACACCAGGACTTATTCAATTAACGTGCAAACTACCGGGGACTGACTACGCCATTAAAGCGTATCAATGCTTTGATTTTGCTGTTTCACTGAAGAAATGACGTTTGCCATCTTTAGAACCTTCCAAATGCGATATTCGTATCAAGGTTTATTCTGTGCAAAAATCATGCATTTTGTTAGACTGAAGCAGGTGCACGGCTGAGATTTCTTGCTCTAAACATGTTCGTAATGGAACCAACGTCCTGAAGGGAGGCACAGGTAAAAATTTTAATTCGTAGCTGCTGACGAGTACAACACGCATGTGTTGCTACCGAATGTGAAAATCATCAATTCTGCATACTCGCGTAGACTAAAATATTGCTGATATTACCACTATTTTGGGAGACTTGAAGTTGTAAAGTTGCAATATCTGATAAGAACCTAGTTGCAAGAATCTGCAATTTGTTGCAACATCTGGCAACTGTTCATTGGATTGTAGAACGCGCTATCTTTAAATTGGGCAAGTATTGCAGGGGTATTCAACTCAGATTTGAATGCTGGGTTTATGTCGTTTATTATTCAAACTTCCGTGGAATATTTTCAACAATAAACTCATCAAATGCGTATGCTTTTCAAACATTATTCCCATGATATTGCGGGATTCATGTGTGCTGCATTCGAGTCAACATCGGCAAGTGCGTGTTTGGCTTTCGATCCGAACGATATCCGTTCGTCGGTCCGACTCGTTCCGTGCAAGAACAAACTACTGAATAAAACTGACCAATACTTGCACTTGTTGAGTGAAAACTACTAGTAATAATCGGGTGAGCTTGACAGTGTTCTGAAGCTCTCCGCGGGACAACATTACGCCTGTTTCTTGAAGTTAATTAGTTACTCATTTGAAGACGCAGTAAAGGACCCGCATCCGTGCTTTAATGTTGATCCTATAAACAACCCTCATTATTATTATTATTTGAAGAGACACTAATGTTACTTAAAACTTTTCAGTTCATTGATGACATTCGGCCTTTATTGAGTAAAGTTTTATTAGTCCCTTGATGAACAGCGTTTGTGAACAAGAATGTGGTTATAGCATGATTTGACCTCAGTGACGTCATTAGTTCAATTTTTTTGTAAATTCTTACACTTTAGATTGATTCTCCATTTAGTTGGGTTATTTGTTTCCACTTTATAATTTAAATTGTCAGCTTTGTATATGTAATTGACTACGAGCAGGTCATTCATCTCCATACCCCTAACCAACTATTTGACCACCGGCGTGCCAAATTTCGACCTCTCGCGCGATCACAAACTTTAACACAGTCTTTCTTCCTAAAAACAGGGTAAAAAAGATCGAAGGTAAAAACTTGGGTTCGCCTACTCGTAACTTTTGAATGAATGCGTCTATCGACTTCAAATTGCTCTCAAAAGAAAGAGTGAAACATTTTCTGTTTCCAATATCTTACACGCGACCACGACCCTTACGGTTTTCTGGAAAATACAAAAATTTTTCGATAAGCCCATCCGACTCGCGCACCGTCAAAAAACTTAGATACGCCTACTCGTAACTCGCGCGTTGTCAAAACATCCTATCCTAACATACGAAATAATAATACCCTCAACTTTACTTACAATGAACAGACCTTTTTAATTTCAAAAGAAGGCATGGGAAATCTAAAACAAGTATAATTAACCTCAGTGTCATATCATTTCTTATATCAATATTTTCCGAGAATAAAAGCTCAAGTTTCTCCTGTTTTATCAAGGAATATTTTGATCTGTATTCAAGCCTTTTTAGTGGATATTTAATTTGTTCTGTGCTTATGTACTATCTTTAAACCCTAGAAAACCTAGAATATTATTTCTACTTCCTTTTCAAGCATTAAATTTTGTTTAACCCTGAACTTACCTATTCGTTTTTTCCGCGCGGTTACTGTGTCTAGATAAGTTGTGTAACCTTTTTTCTTTTGTATTCATTTTACATAAGAGTTCAACCAATCAAATGGTCATTCAAACAATTGGTTTGGTTGTGTATATTTTCCAAAATTATATTGAAGGACCATTCCGGGGAAATATTTTTGATAAACTAATTTATGGTAGTGCATAACAAATTACTATGGACTGCCTGTTTCTATTCATATTTCTTTGAATCAGGTCATTTAGGCGTTTATGCATTTACATCCGCTACGATTTTTGTGTTATGTTTTCCGTACAGGCTCATATGTTTATTTGAAGTTTACGTCATTCTGAATGTCTCTGTTGCGATGCCTCAACGCGTTCTTTCAGGATGTATGCTCAGGTGTTTTTGGGCACTTTTTTCAATATTTATTTCAGTTCAACAGGCGTTTACGATGCGTCTAGTGCAATATTGACGGGTTTATTGCATTTTTAATTTAAACTTCAAAGCTTAAGGTTAAAAAAATTGGTTATGGAATTGTTTTTTAAAGAGTTAAATTGATGGATGAGTGAAATAAAAAAGTTCTGAATATTTCAAGAATACATTCTCAGAAGTGAGACCCACGCTTCTCCGCCATGAAATTATTCAGAAATTTTATCTAGTCTACATACTTCCAATACGTCATAATTTACTTTGATGTGTTTTCGGCCTTGACATTTGGGATCGAATTTTCCAACGAGATGAGCTCCAATATGCTCTGGATACTTTTTATTTTTTCCTTTCAATCAGCTTTTCTTTCTACAAGCGACATGACAATTGCCTTATGTTACATTTTATGTGTCACTTAATAATCCTCATCTAGTTATCAATGTTTCGCCAAATCACAACGAATAAGAACTGCAAATTTGTACGGCTTACTCGCTGTAGATATAACACTGCCGAATTAATTTTTACGTTTTGATTGAATTTATTTCAAATTCTACTTTGAGCACTTTAATTTAATATTCAATCATTCTTACAGCCCAATGTTTAGATGCATCGTATCAGCATTTTGGAGATAAAGATTTTTCAGTTTTAATATTTCATTCGTGTATGTAAGTTTCGTCGAAGTTTTCAACTTTTAAGAAACCACGGATGGGTTACAGATTTCAGTTTTCGCATATGAAACTGTAAAACTAAAATTTGAAATCAACAATTCGTTTTTTACCTCATATTTAAAGTGAGACTCTTAATCTGACTCATAACAAATGTTTACGAGCGGACAGCTAAACGCCGGGATTATTTTGCTTACAGTGCATATGTCTGCTTACCATGTCCTTAAATGTTTTGAAACCCAGAGGCCTGGGCTCTGGATGTTTTGAGATCCCTCCTGCAGTTGCGCTTGGGAGTTGGAATGTCTTCTTGCACCGTGCATATTGCGTTAGTTTTATGTCAAGCGTTTTGGAGTTGTGTTCTCCGTTCTATTGGGCACAGGATCATCGAAAATACGACTCATGAAAGATCAAAACTTGTGGCTATTAAGACAATATTAAAGTGAACGTTAAGACTTTCTGTATTTCATCTTCTCTGAAAATGGAGAGTGTACTCGAGCTCTTGAAATCGTTTCCGCGCAAGAGCATTAAAAGCAAACGTGAACTGTACATAATATTATCGACAAATTTAGGAAGTAGGAGACACGAAAGAGACAGACATCGCTTCAGAACACTCGAATCCTCAAATGCAGCGTTCGACTACCAAGTGGCACTAATAGTTCCGGTAAATTTATGAACTTAAATTAGACATATATTTATGTATGTTACTCCGACTCCGAATGATCAAGGCAAATATATCATCTTAGTCGATGAAACTAATTGCAACCTCTATGTACGAAAATAGCTAGGAGGAGCAAAAATGAATTTCGTTACTATATTTCTTTCAAAGATTCAATCTACACACAGTCCAATGGTGATCTAGTGTAGTTGCATGTATATATGATTTCATATATGTGATAAAGTGAAATTTCACGGATATAAATCTTTATTCGAGTGCAAATAAATCCTCGATACTACACTGTGGAATATAGAATTGCCCATTGAACACATATATTTAAATGGATGCACACTACCATTAATGTAGAATTTTAAAACAACTTCAATAAAATGGAAAGAAGAACCAATATAAAAGGGAACACTATTTCAATAGCAAACGTTTCGTAATCTCTGATTCCATCATCATTGCTGTAAAACAAGGAATAAAAAACGATAAAGAACAAATTGCAAAAATGCTGTTAGAAATTAATATCACTATACCTTCACCAAAAAATAGCTTTGCCTAACCATTAAAAATAAAACACAATTTCTCTTTAACATTCGGAGCCATACGTACACAAACACCTAAATTCTAGCAATCAAACCAACGCACAATAACATCTACACAAAGTAACAGGACTGCACGCACACATTCAAACACACGCGTACTTACACAGTTGGGGCAATATTTAATTTCATCGCACTTTGATAATTATTTAGCTGAGGTCTATGGGTAAAAATGAACAATGATTCCTAAATTCTAAGGTCAAATTCCTCTGTAGTGCTACTAAGTGGACACACAGGAATTTAACCTTTTAAAAGAAGTTTTAATGTATAAGGCTGTAGCTTCAGATTTTGGCAAAGACTAGCCAATATCAATGTATCACAACGTAAACGCTAGAAATATGTTATGATCACAACATAACTCTAGCGTTTCTGCAAAGACTAGTCATAATCAATCATAAACCAAAGCGTAACCAAAAGAAAGACTAGAAAAGATCGTTTTGAGGAATCCCAGGTACAGAATATGGACACCACATTAAGAGCGTACAGACTTACCACTCTTTTTGTGAGTATACGATGAATTACATCAGCTCAGCAGTTCTGCAAGTAACTTGCAACACATTTACAAAAGTTTCTACATCCTATGTATTAATTGAAAGGGAAATCAGAGAAACAAAAATAAACAGAATGAAGTTGCGATGCTTTCAACAACTAATTCCGGCTTTTTAAAATTAAAGTATGCATTATTGTTCCAGTACGAAAATTATATTTCGCACTCGTAGGTCTCACATATATATGTGTGTGCGAACACACAATGACAGTATTAAGTATTAGGTATAACTACGCTATTTCGATCCTTAAACAAAATGATCAATAAACAACATTGCGCATTGTTTAGCTTTTCGGTAAAGTATTTTAATGTTATTTCGTTTACTTTCGGCTTTAAAAGTTTAAAAGCAAATGCTTTAAAAATTTGGGATCGCCGTTCAAATTTTAGGATCTGATGATCGTATTCGGAATAAGCCATTGACCAGGATCGGAAGTTCGGAATCAGACTAATATTTTGAGGATCGATTCCCGTCACTGCTGAAATTCCCTTATGGTCGTATTTCATTTTTCGCTTCACAGATGAAATGCAAAAAATGGCAAGTACCTCCTACCGGAGGAGTTGGCTTCAATGGAAATTTCCACGAAAAAAATGCCTCAGTATCTGCGGGGAAGTGCTCTAAGGTGAGTTCTTCTAATCTATTCCCATTGTCTAAAGTAAAGTGGTGAAGCAATGGTTTATTCTTTCTGTTAAGATTATTCTTTCTGTTGAGCGAAAAGTTTTTGAGGCAAAAAATAATGAAGAAATCCGACTCACACGTGCTGAATTCATTATAGCCACTTTTCAGTATACCTATTTGTAATCTTTCATTTTGCTGTGGCTCGGCTAAGATCGTCACTAGTCTTAGCTACTAACCTCTCATTTGCTGCCTCAACATTTGCTGTTTCTAATTTTTCTCTTAATAGGATATTCGACCTTTGAAATGTTGATTTCATTTTTATTATCATTTTTACCTCTATTTTTTGTGTCAGTTCAGTAGTGTCAGTATCTATACCTATTACCTAATACTCTCATTGATATCTAGTCAGTGTGGGTTCGTATACAAACAAGGTGTCTCAATAAAATGTACGTACACTTCAAATGAGGAGAAAATTTTATTCATAAACATAGAGTGAAATGAACTGACTTCGAATACAGAAGACAAATGTAATTGAAGAATCGTCTTCGCAAATATTTAAATTGATGACCGTTTTCGCCCAGACAACGCTCATAACGCGCTCCAAAGGATTTGCAAACAACACGAAACATGGAGAAAAGGATGAATCATCGGAAAAAGATGAATCATCGCCGGATTCTCAAAAGGAATCAGAGGCCAATTACGAAGTGAAATATGAAGATGAAAACTTAGAAGAAGACGCATTAAATAAATCTACGGAGAAAGAATTCACTATTGAATGAATTTTCAAGATCAAAGAGATTTAGCTTGGCTCCTAATCAAATGGCTCCTGTAGAACGTTCGTTTTCAACTGTTAGACAAATTTAGTACCGATAACAAACATGTTGTAATGCGTTCCGAGACAAAATATCTTTCGTGTCACACTTCCCGTGTAAGATAGGGGAATGATAAGCTGCATATATAAAAGCGTTCCTGTGCTGCAGTTTCAATAATTATTGTAAATTAGGGACAGGAAAATATTTAAGATAGGAATAATATCAAGACTGATTTGTTTCTTTGACGTTCATATCTCACCGATTGAAATTGGTTCCATGTGGTAGGTATTGAAGCCTCCGGCTCAGATACGCCCATAATACACTTTTGGAGAATAATTTTGATAATGTTTAAAATTTTTTAAATGCTCAAATATTTTGTAAATATTTAGAAATGGTGTAACTTCTGAGATAATTCCTTATGTTTTAAATTCTAAGATAATTCCTAATGTTTTAAATTTTTAGAGAAGACGAAATGTTCAAAGTTCTTCGAATGAAGGCTTCTATAAAGCCCAAATTGTAGTCTCACTATAGCGGCAGATTGATGTTGGCAGTTTTCCATTATAGTGGGGTTGTAATGAAAGGCCTAAACATCACAAAGCCTTGAAGATGGGAGCAGTAAATGAGACCAAAGGAGCTACTCAAGCCTTAGCATCTATGATTCACCTACAGAAGAACAAATGGGTCGTGGCCGTCGTCTTTGCTGTGCGCTATCTCGAGAAAAGCTCAGAAGGTAGGAGCTAAAATAAATGTAAAGGATGTATTCAGTTTATATGTAAAAAGTCCAGACCTTCAATCGATCATCTGCATGTTGAATTCATCCTAATTATGCAGTTATTTTCAAGATACCTTCCATCATGACAAAGTCAAGTTGACAATATTAGGCATCAAACTTATTCAGAAATGAACATGACTGCAAGTACAGAAAAATGAGACATACAGGACACTAATATTAGCCCGTTTGAAAGTAATTTGAAGTCAACGGGTGCATTCTTTGAAAAGTTACGAGTAGGCGAATCCAAGTTTTTTTGATGGCACGCGAGTCGGATAGGCTTATCGAAGAATTTCTGTATTTTCCAGAAAACCGTAAGAGTCGTGGTCGTGTGTTCGATTTGGGAAACAGAAAATGTTTCAATCTTTCATTTGAGAGTAATTTGAAGTCGATGTACGCATTCTTTCAAAAGTTACGAGTAGGCGAACCCAAGTTTTTACCTTCGATCTTTTTTACCCTGTTTTTAGGGAGAAAGACTGTGTTCAAGTTTGTGTTCGCGCGAATGGTCGAAATTTGGCACGCCGGTTCAAAGGTGACTGACTTCGTGCGACCCAGTACGTCATCGCTTCGCTCAAACAAAGTTGCTGCATTTGAACTAAAACTTTGTGTCTTCGTCGCAGAACACAACTTACCTTTCTCTATTTTAGACCACTTACCAGGGTTGGTTGCTAATGTTTGCGAAGATCCCTCAATCAGTGAAGACATCAAATGCGGCCGAACGAAAGGCACCGGTGTGTTTCGTGCTGTCATTGGTAAGCATTACTTAAAACGAACTTCAGGCAAAATTAACGTAAACAAAATTTTCATTATTTATCGATGAAACCACTGATGTTGCCACTACTAAACAACTTGTTTTGGTTACCAGATATTATGATCTTGATGTGCAAAAAACTGTGGATAAACTTTTGGCTTTAATTGAGGTAATGGATTATAACGCAAAAGAAATTTTTAATTCCTTTGACTACCTTTTTTGAAAAACACGGCATTTCTTTTGATAATCTTATTGGGTTTGCAAGCGATAATGCAAATGTCACGATGGGCCAAAAAATGGTGTTCATCATTGGCTGAAAGAAAAGGTCCCAGTATTATATGTTCAAGGGTGCGTGTGCCATTCAATGCACCTGTGCGCTTCCAAGGCTTGCTTAGAACTCCCGAACGAGTTGGAAGATTTAGCTCGAAACATTTACTCATACATAGCAAATAGTCCCAAACGTCTTAATGAGTATAAAGAATTTCGAAAGTTTACAGACACCGACCCGAGGAAAATCTTCTATCTAAGTTGCACTAGATGGCTGTCTCTTGGGCAAGTCGTAAAGAGAATTCTGGATCAGTGGGCAGCTCTCACTTTATTCTTCCCATCAGCAGCATTAAAAGATAATGTCAAGTCAGCTGCAACAATATTAGAACAATTATTGAAGGGACGACCTTCAATATTATTGCGGAACCCACAAAATAAGATGTTCTATTCATTCTTGGCCTTCATATTACCCAATGTCAGTAAGATTAACCTTGAATTTCAAACTGAGACCTTTCGACTGCACAAACGGAAGAGTTCTATAAATATTTCTGTAAAAACTATCCTGAGTTACTTTGTGAAACGAGAAATAATTAATAATAAGGATCTAGCAGTAATTGCTGTTAATGATCCTTTAGTCGACCTTTCGATTGAGAAAATTTACCATGGGGTCAGAGTAGAAGCTGTTTATTGCGAGAATTTTGAAGAAAAT
This sequence comes from Platorchestia sp. MABIK, assembly GCA_014220935.1. Classification (NCBI taxonomy): domain Eukaryota; kingdom Metazoa; phylum Arthropoda; class Malacostraca; order Amphipoda; family Talitridae; genus Platorchestia; species Platorchestia sp. MABIK. The sequence goes on from JACJUY010005750.1 coordinate 28,529, forward strand.
TCTGACATGGACCTGAAACAATTTCGAGTGAACATCATGAATATTTATGTTTTAAAAATAAAAGAAATGTTAAGCCGTTTTCTCTCGAATGATATGCTTAAAAAGTTGGAATTGCTTGAGGCTACGGACCCCGCCAACGTTAATGTGGAAACCCTGCCTCCATCATTCCTCTTGCCTTAAAATTTCCTAACATCATTTCTGAAGAAGAGTACGAAACACTGAATACCGATTGGCAAGAGCTCACCTTGGAGGACACGAACCATATAACTGACAACGAACCTGAAAACTTCTGGTACACTGTTTCAAAAGAAAACTGCTGTGATGGACTTCGATATCCACTATTATCAAAATAAATGATGAGCCTACTTGCGTTGCCTCATTCCTCAGCCTGTGCTGGAAGAATATTTTCACTTTTAAATAATATTAAACGCAAAAACAGGTCGTTGTTGAAAACAGAAACGTTAAACGCACTTCTGTAGTTCAAAAGTTTTCTTAGTGTCACTAACTGCATGAAATGGCAGCCTTCCCAAGAATTACTCCGATTAATGACGTAAGAGGACTTATACAGCAATGCTGAAGAAGGAGCTACTTTTTGAAAGGTTAGTAAACACTTCCTTTGATATTCAATTATTTATTCGACTATTTTCTGTTACCTTTTGTGATGGGAATTTATTTTCCTATTGGTTCATCCTATTTGTTACCTTTTGTGATGGGAATTTATTTTCCTATTGGTTCATCCTATTTGTTACCTTTTGTGATGGGAATTTATTTTCCTATTGGTTCATCCTATTTGTTCCCTTTTGTGGTGGGTATTTGTTGCTATTCACGAAAACCTTCTGGAATCTGGCGACTGGCAAGCAAGTTGGCAACCCTGTCAGTGCGAGTAAGTGTGGTTGCAACACCGCCTCCCACTGAGCCAATTTAAACTCTGTCCGCCATTCAATAGATAGTTGAAGGATTTAACACTTTGACTGCGGCAACTAAATATTAAGTTTAACACCAAACTCAAATTTTAAGTCAATTGTAGTAAACTATTTTGAAAATACCAAACACGAACGGGATCGTGCCTTCCTTTAGCTTTGATTAAATATTTATGAAATTTGAGTTTGCGACTACTGGTCGGTCAGCTGACAGGACTCCCACTCAGAATTTTCAGATAAACCTAGATTGAACACGAAAAAAAAACAGATTAGTTAAAAAAAGCCTAGAAGTGTCATTTTAAAAAGAAATAAGTGAAAATTCACATACGTGAGTGGAAAAATGATGGTAATGCTGATTATATTCCTGTTCCTATTCCTAATTCTCTTCTGCAGCGCAAATATTGACATTAAAACGGCTTTTCTGTTGTGTAAGGCTCTCATTTCTTTTGGTGACACACTCCGTTGATGACATCTCTTACCGATTTCGGTTTAGGTTCCCACCGTGACAGGTTTTCTCATTCTTCCCTTTAACCATTCTTCTTTGAAAGATTGCGCGTACCACTTTTTACACATCGTTTTTGGAGGGCTAGCCATTTTGAATACTAGTGGG
>JACJUY010005750.1:48084-90350 GCA_014220935.1 Platorchestia sp. MABIK
CCCAGGGGGTGCCAAAAGGGGGCCAAAATCATAAAAAATTGAGTATGTTTCTTTTTTTGTGGAAAAAGGATCCTTAGGGTATGGGTTATTGTGTCATGATATATTATGACGCTCCGGACACCAGAACCCCCTCAGGGAGGGTCCAAAAGGGGGCCAAAATCATAAAAAATCAAGTTTTTTGTTTTTTTTGTCGGAAAAGGATCCATTCAAATCGTAACTACTCATTGAATTTTGATGCTAGAACAAAACCAAAGACAGTTTTAGAATCCTTGGAACATTTCTAACAAAAGTTATCGAGTCAATTTTTAAATTTTGAAATAATTTTTTTGTGATATGCGAAACTTTATAATAACATTTCAAACAATTGTTATTATAAAGTTTCGCATATCACAAAAAATTATTTCAAAATTCAAAAATTGACTCGATACCGTTTGTTAGAAATGTTCTAAGGATTCTAAAACTGTCTTTGGGTTTGTTCTAGCATCAAAACTCAATGAGTTAATACAATTTGAAATATACATAAAAATGTATGAAAAAACTCATTTTTCGTAAAAAAAAAAAAAGTAATGTCTAAATTGAAAAAATAACACGAGTAAAAAAGGTTTACTTTCAAAAAATACATATACTGGCCAATTTTCAAGCGAATCGGACGAAAAAAGGTCAAAATCCCAGATGGTACCCTCAATGAGCATTGTAACTGAAAATCAAAATTAATTTTTTCTTGCCGAATGGGCTTTTAGCTAAAAAAGTACCTCATGCGTCACAAATTATGCAGATAAAACTGAAAGAAAATTTCGTCTTATGCTAGAAACGAAAGACTTAGCGTTTTTCAAAGGAAGCGTAGCTCGTTGTGAGCATCTTTAGCAAAATCAGGTGATTTGTTCAACATGTACCACAACGAGTAAGACTCACCTGTTCATTTTGACTTACAAGCATGCAATATATAATACACACGTTGCCAAGACTGAGCACATCTATAATAGTTTGATCATAAATTTCTAAAAAAAGAGGAAGTTATGATGCAGTCTTTGGAAACAGAGGGTATGAAAACTAGTAATTTGCCAATATTTTTAACCAGAAAAATGACTAAATATTTCGTATTTCCCTTATTTGTAGACCTTAACGATCACCAAAACTGGGAATAAAATATCTTCAAACCTAACGCTCTTGAAAAGTGTCATTTCAAAAATTTAATTTTTCCACTTGATCTGCATAGATCTACTGTATGTGATCAGAAGTATCCGGACACCCCCTATGCATAGATTTTTCATTTAGGGTGCATTGTGCTGCAACCTACTGCCTGATACTCCATATCAGCGACCTCAGCAGTCATTAGACATCGAGAGAGAATAGAATTTGGCGCTCCGCGGAACTCACGGACTTCGAACGTGGTCAGGTGATTGGGTGTCACTTGTGTCAGAAGTCTAATGAAAACGACGCCTCGCTTGGGGCAAGGAGCATAAACATTGAACTTTTGAACAGTGGAGAAGCGTGGTGTGGAGTGACGAATCACGGTACACAATGTGGCGATCCGAGGGCAGGGTGTGGGTATGGCGAATGCCCGGTGAACGTCATCTGTCAGCGTGTGTAGTGCCAACAGTATAATTCGAAGGAGGTGGTGTTATGGTATGGTCGTGTTTTTCATGGAGAGGGCTTGTACTCCTTGTTGTTTTGCATGGCACTATCACAGCACAGGCCTACATTGATGTTTTAAGCACCTTCTTGCTTCCCACTGCTGAAAAGCAATTCGGGGATGGCGATTGCATCTTTCAACACAATCGATCACCAGTTCATAATGCACGGCCTGTGGCTTAGTGTTTACACGACAATAACATCCCTGTAATGGACTAGCCTGCTCAGAGTCCTGACTTGAATCCTATCGAGCACCTTTGGAATGTTTTGGAGTGCAAACTTCGTGCCTGGCCTCACCGACCTACATCGATACCTCTCCTAAGTACAGCACTCCGTGAAGAATGGACTGTCATTCCCAAAGAAACCTTCCAGCCCCTGATTGAAAGTATACCTGCGAGAGTGGAAGCTGTCATCAAGGCTAAGGGTGGGCCAACATCCTATTGAATTCCTGCACTACCGAAGGAGGGTGCCACGAACTGCTAATGCTAAGTCATTCTCAGTTAGGTGTCCGGATACTTTTGATCACTTAGAGTACTTCATTGCATTAAAATTATACAAATTGATTTCCAGCTTGCTAAAGAATAGCTTGTAAAACTGTCGCCAACAAAAAATATAAGAAATGTGCTGATTTACGAACGCATACAAGCATTTTGGGATTTGTTCATCTATTCCAGGAATGGCTATAAATATTCTTCTGGACAAACAATCAGTGTATATTCAAGCCTGATCAAAGGAATTAAGAACTCTTATTGTAAGAAAGAATTTCAAAAGTAAGCCTCACAAACTGAAAAATTCGATCAATTACAAAAATTCAAGAAGATAAATTTGAACCATTCAAATGACAACGAGCGTGATCATCCGAACTCATCTCGTTCAAATTTTGACCGATATTTCAATGTCAATTTTTGTCTTTTCAACAGTGAATTAAGAAGCACATTTTAGACAGAGGCTTGCATTGCTCGAATCACTCAAATTGATCTGAATTTGTTGCGCTTCATTCTGAAAAAATTTGGGATGTTGTAGCAAAGTAACTCCTATGAAGTAAAATTAAGTAAAAATTTCCTTGATTTTCCCACGGTCTGCAACAAACCTCATGTAACACCGTTACTTCCACTAAAAAATTAAACCGAGAGGCAGTTGCGAACAATGTTGTCAATTAGAGTCTACGAATTCTGCGATTTTCACGCTCAGAATAGCAACAATATCTCGCCGAACATCTTGCTCCAACTTGACTCGAATGCTTCCGCGGTGTTGGTGCCAAATTTCTTGGAATGTGAGCCAGAAAATATAGAAAAATGATAAAAAATGTTTGAGGGTGAAATAGTATGCACGTCCCCGGTCGCTGACTCTGCAACGAGAGTTCTTTGTGAAAGATGAAACCTTAGTGGTGCAACTACACGAAATTTTCAAATGCGGAATTCATTTAGTTTGAAGTTCAGCGTGAAATTGCTCTTTTTACGACTCGAGTCAATTTGCGAGTCTCGGAGTGTCCTTCCCTCGCGTCCTATAAGGCCAACTCTGACAGCTTCCTTGTCACCGGGTGTCTCCCTACGTATAAAGAACGGCGCGCTAAAATAAAGCAAAAAAAAAATGCTCCTAAAACTGAGAAATGGAAGAAAGATGTGGCTTGCATTCTAATGTGTCTCAGAAAAATGACTTAGTTGAGCCAACTGAAATGTTTCGCGGCGGTCAAAACGCTCAACAAACTGAATCTTTTCAAGCAACTTTGTTTTTCACAAAACTAAATTGAAAGGAGGTAAGAATACTGGAAAAATTCCCCATGGGAATCCGGAGCTTGTGAAGTGAAGATGACAGAGGGAAAACTGGGATGATGCTTGATATGGATGTGGTGATTGCACCAGGCTTGCAAAGGAAAAATCTGTGAAAATGCTACAATTTTCAAAAAATATCAGACTTATATTGATGTAGCATTAATTTAATGTTATAGACACAGGAAGAAAATTACGATTTAGGTACAGTCCGCGGACATCATCAACACTGCTTCAATATTTCTGCTTGGTAAAGAGAAACTAATTTAACTCGAGTGATAGTTTCCAGCTTGTCCCTGCGACTGCCCTCATGATGGAAAAATGCCCTTCATCGTTTCTTGCAACAATAGAGAAAAAATTAAATTCTGTACAACACGTAAGCAATGGTAAAATACAAATAATCTCTTCTGTGACTACATACTTTACATTGAAATGTGTTAAAACTGTGCACGGAAGAGGTAAACATGAGCAAGCCAATTAGCCAGCAAATTTTCTCCGTACTGAAGAATAAATGCAATTTTAATGTTCCCTAAGCTATACGGTCCGCAGGATTGGAAGTATTCCTACTTCTTTACAGGTTCATTATAGAAAATTAAGGTACATTTTAGGTCAACTTTGGAAGGGAAGGGTAGCCCAGGTGGGAAGTAAGCCTGTTGATGTACATAGGTAGTCATCTAATCAGACCAAAAACCTCGCAATGACTCTGGGCGAGTCCGAACCTACGCCTGAATTTAAGATCATTTTATAGCATCAAATTCGTTGCTACTGTCACCGCCCAAATAATTATTGCAACATTAACTTTTTGCTCATTAAGTCTTGAGCTGAGTCAACAAAACGTCTCAATGGACACAACTTACTACTTTGCACTAATAAGTACATTTTGTCTGGAACTTGATTTTTTCGGGTGGGCCAAATTAAACTTGGCTTGGTATCGTGGGATTAACTTGCTCGTATGTGGAACCTGAAAGCATGAATACCAGTGCTATAGTTATAAAAAAAGGAATAGAATAAAAATAGAATAAAATAAAAATAAAATAAAATAGAATAAAAAAGAATAGAATAGTATAAAATATAGTGCAACAGCTTTGAATTGTGGGAAAAATTCGAAAATGAACAGAGATTTTTTCCATAATGCAACATCAAATTGCATGTCTCAACCTCCAACCACACGAATTGAACATGCCTATTAACGCAGGGAGCAAAATTGGAGCAATGATGGTGGGAAGATAAAGGCGGAACACGTATTAGGAGCTGAGTTACAGGGTAACGATAGCTTTTTTTATTGAAAAATGAGATGTAAAAGAGTAACCTAGAAATACGGGAAGCGTTCGTACGAAAAAAGCCATCTACGTTACCATGTATGTCTATAACCGACAAAATGACGTCACACTAGTAGTCGGAAGATAACAGCGGTCCGAATGAAATCCAATGGCAGTAAGTACGTTTTTCGAATAACTTCCATCAGAACACCTGTGAAATGGTTTGTGAGAGATCAAATTTCACTTACATGGTGAGTGAAGATGTGTAAATTCTTTATTTGTTCATTTTAGGTTCAAACAGTGCGTTTTCTGATTCAGTTATGATTAAATGAAAGAATTGTAGTTGCTAAGTGATGCTAGGCAGCGTTTGAAAAGTGGAAATGGGTAGCTAAGGCAGTTTTCATGGTAGTTATCTCTTAATTTTATGTGCATTCACGTTATTTCGTTTGCCTCACACTTTGTAGTGACTCAAGATTTTAGACGATTTTTGTGATCTAGAATCAATATGAAAACGAAATATGAATATGAATGAATGTGAAATCGAAAAATGTGTGAAGGAGTCTTCCCTCAAATAATTCTTACGCTCCAGGGACAAAATAAAAGACTCCCAACCCTGCTGATTTTGCTAGAAAAGGTTTAGATACAACGTATACTTTTGTTTAATAGTTTAATATAATGGTGCACTCTAACTTTGAACCCAATGAGCTCGAGTACGCTTTTATTTCCGTCATATCATAATTATAAGACGCTAAAATATGCACACATTCATTTGACAATGTACCTCTATATCTCCTAAAAAAAATTTGAAGCCTGATTAGAGTCGTTTCATGGAAAATCAACCATAGATTGGAGCCAACTTAATTTCCCCCTCTTTCATTCCCAACAAATAGCGCAAAGTCTTGGACCTTTAGTGAGATGTCACGATTTTTATGAGCAGGCGTGAAGATATAAGAGGCATTCGCAAAAGCCGTCATCAGACAGGCGTGCTGCCAAGGAGGGGAATGATCATCGATCCGCTTAAACGTCACGGGCACAGAAGGCGAGCACCAGCTTCTGTGATCCAAAAGAGTTAGTGCAGAGAGTACTGTGCAAGTACTGTGCTGCAACACTCGAGATAAGTAAGCCGTTAGTTAATTTGAACCAATCTCATGCTGTACTTGAAGGTTTGGAATTTATTTTGGCGAAAGAAATGAATATTGAACACTGAGCTACCAGTTTATCTACGGTCTTTGTTCATCTCTTTTTTCTATTCTAATTTACACATTATACTGCAGATTTGAATTCTCTGTGCATCATGTTGAGATGAAAGTTTTTTGTTGTAGATTTTATTACCGTTGATTTACTAGCAAGGTATACCAATGAAATTTGAATTATTACAGGCCACGTACATTTATCTATCGAGTGTCACACTAAAACCTACACAACAAACTTTTTCTCGTAGCCAAATACATGCTCGCTATGAGTGCCGGCGGCGAAATTTTTTCATTTACGATTTTCCGCTAGGAGACAAAAATATTTTCAAATTCAAAACCTCATCAAACCTAGCTAATAGGATGCTAATGTTAATGAACATGTGTAAAAACAATGAATCTCATCTGAACAAACACAGCTTAAATTATTCTACGGTCATCAATCATTGGTGATTCTGAACAGGTTTGTAGATTAAATGTCTAAAAGAAACTAATTACTGTTACTACTGTTATCATTAGAATTGGATATTACATTAATCAAGCTTTGGCCGAGATAATTTTAACTGCACCTCAGGTTTATTGAGAAATGTTTGATGATAATTAAATTAATCACCAAGGTAAGTAACAAGAGACAAAGTTTACTATATGGGGAATTCTGACATTCCCCATTGCCCTGAGAGACACATTGCAGCTTAAACTTTAGTACCTTGGCAGCGTGGCTCGGGGCAGGTGAGGTGGGAGCTGCTTTAGGCAATTCAGGTGCTACCTTTGATCCGATTGATACTTTGGTTGGATCCCTTTAACGCAGTGGTACCCTTTTGGTATCGCTTGCTGTTTCGTTCATTTGTTGTGTTGCGACCTCCAAGCTATGGTGGTAATCTTTAGTGGCGCTCTCAGCGGAAACTTATTCCGAGAGTGAAGGTGTCATGCAGCCTTGGGTACCGACGCTCAGTGTTCAGCCGTGGCACGTCATCAAGCGTGTACCCGGTGTTTCGCTTCCTCACCTGTTCACTTTAAATTCTAAGCCATCTTTACTTCTATTTTCTGGTCATTTAATTACCTCTGTCATGCTACTCTATTAGATAACTTTGCTGTCGTAAATCGTGTGAACGAGAGTGTGCGTGAGATTATTAAGCTACCTTAATTCCTTAAATACTTGAATCCTTAAAAACTTAATACTTTTATACCTTAAACTCTTTAATCTTTAAATCTATTTCGAACCAGCTTGGAATGGAAACTTAACTATTTTCCTTAACTAATTAAATTACCTTTCCTGGGGCCTGACTGAAAGACGGCTTATTAGCGGTCTTACTCTCCGGGTAATATTGTAACTATTAACCCAATGCTATTTTCTGAAACTTTCTCCTGCTCCATACTTGAGCCTCTTTTCTTCCCCGTTTTACCATCTTTATCAACTCTACGAGTGGCTTCCACACTGAGGCATAATTAAACTCAGGTTAGCTTTTGAGGTTCTATTGCTATAATGTTCATGTTTGCAAAACTGTATAATAACTACAGGCTCAATTTTGTCTCTTTTTCTTTACACTAATTCATGGTTTCATTTTTCTAGGATCAGCACCTTGGGGCGCCACTGGCCCAGCGTGAGGCTGCTCTACCGGGAACGGTGCGGGACTCCGGTTTGTTTTATTCTGCGCATCGATCTTCTATGATGCGGTCGCTGCAGTAGTGCGGTGTTGTCTACACCGACTTAATAATCGGTCCACTGAGCTGCATTGTACTCGGAAAATTCTCCAGCCCGTGCGGCAAACCGTGACTTTGCCTGCTGGGCGAAACGGACAAGTGTCACCCGAGGGCTCCGACGCAAGCCGACTGGGATCGCCGCAGGACACTGCATAGTCTTGCTCCCTCGTAGCTGAAGCGGTGCTGTTGCTCCCGCTGTTTGTTACTCTACCAAGCGAGGGGTCGCCATTTTCATTTGTTAGCGTTAAAGGGATCGCCTTACTTTAATTTAGCTAGGTTTAACCCTAGATTCCATTGTTCCTGAACCTTATTGTTACGTTTCATTGATGACGTTCAAAATTAACTACGCTGTGCCGGCATTAGTTTTAAGATGTGTCTTCGCTGATTAATTCTTGTACCTAGCTAGTGGAGCTTTCTCCTGTTCTGTCTTTCTCCTGTTCTGTCTTTCTCCTGTTCTGTCTTTCTCCTGTTCTGTCTTTTGAATTGTATCGTTCCGCGTTAAATTACTGCTACTTGCAGCTTTGAATAAACGTTTCTGCTGTCATTAACCGTTTTACATTAAACCTATTTGAGTGGCTTCTCCACAACAGACTACTTCATTTTCAATTATTTACCATTTTCATCCCCCACAAAACTCTACTGTGAAACGCGAATGCATGTGAAAAATGTTTGAGAAAAAGACAGCAAAGATGCACTTAAAAGCGTGGTGTTCATCGCAGGGTTGTCAAACTGGATTTTCCTTGCCAAGTTACTAACTAGGAACGAACTGGGAACTAGGCCACTCTGCTTGAAAGACATCTACGCCGCTATGAGGTGAAATCATCACATAATCCATTATGCCAGTTTTGACCTCTGATTTGTGGGTTAGGCCACTCTGCATATTTGCCCTCCAATTAATGTGTAGATAATTTTATTGCGTTACGCGCTTATTATTCGATTCTAAACTTATAGTATGAATTTTATAATGAAATGGACAGTTATTCTTGAACTACACCTTTTTCACTTCAAATTAATCCAAGTCAAGTTCAAATTAATCCAAGTCAAGTTCAATTTAATCCAAGTCAAGTTCAATTTAATCCAAGTCAAGTTCAATTTAATCCAAGTCAAGTTCAATTTAATCCAAGTCAAGTTCAATTTAATCCAAGTCACGTTCAATTTAATACAAGTCAAGTTCAATTTAATCCAAGTCAAGTTCAATTTAATCCAAGTCATGTTCAATTTAATCTAAGTCAAGTTCAAATTAATCCAAGTCAAATTCAAATGAATAACAGTCAAATTTTACATACATATATAGGAATACATTTGGATTTTAAAAATGTAATGTTGTCTTTCGTAACATCGGTTTTTAAAATAATTTAAAAAATGCTTTTTCAGTATCTTATGTACCGATTTCTCTAATATAGGAGTGTTGAAAAAAAGTGTTTCTCATTGAATTTGAATCAGCGCTTCCCTCAAGATGGATCTCTACAACCAATCAACGGACTATGAAACAAGTGAAGATGAACAAGAAAATATACGCGCAAGAGTAAGAAGAGGAGTAAAGAGAGAAAAATATAAGAAAACACGAGAAGAAAAATGCAGAGTGAAAGATGCTGCATTGAAAGATGAAGATTAGAAAGCAGTGGCAACATTTTTCTTGCTAATGCAGGAATGTATCTGTGTAGTAATGTACTCATACAAATTGTAATCAAACGTATTCGTACATTAGTACTCAGTGAATAGCATTTGTATATTTTTTAAAGATTAAATATACATTTCGTGCGGTAGTAACCTTTTGTATTTGCATGTACATGATTTTATATATATATATATATTTATATATGTGATAAAGTGGAATTTTACGCATATAAGTATCTATAAATGTGTTTGTGTAACATAAAATTACATTTTGAACATAAATATTTGAATGTATGCACACTGTCATCAATGGAGAATTGTAAAACAACTTTAATGTGTAGTATAATACGAAGTTTTTGTAATTGACTTGCATCTTTTACACCGCTCAAAAATCTTAATCACACTCGGCCTCCTGATACTGGATACTTACCACATTTTACGACAGCTTGTTTTTATATTGCAGAAATTTTATGTATTCCTTACTGAAAGGAAAAACGACTGTCTTGCTCATTACATCCAATAGACTTACATCCAATAGATTTAACACAAAAAACTCAAATTAACAAGTTATTATGTCAATTTTTAACTCAACTTAGGGTTCGATTAATTTGAAAATGACTTGGATTAATTTGAACTTGACTTAGATTAAACTGAACTTGACTTGGATTAATTTGAATTTGACTTGGATTAATTTGAACTTGACTTGGATTAAATTGAACTTGACTTGGATTATATTGAACTTGACTCGGATTAACTTGAAGTGAGAAAGGTGTAGAAGACAGGAGTTTTCTCGTGTCTGTGGTTTAGCTATTTGTTCTTTACTTCAAAGATTCCAAATACAACATAAGCATTTCTGAAGGCGTGTGTTAGCGTCACTGAGCTGCGTCGAGGCATTGTAAGCGTCAAAAATGGGACTGAACACACGATGGGTATTACTAGGTTATTAATACTTTAACGTCCTCATTTTGTACTCATTAAACTGGCAGCGGCATCATGTAGTCACCCACATCACAACGAGGAAGTGACTGCCACTCGACGATGAACTTCGAAGAACACATTAGGGCATAAATTTCACAAGGAATAAAATTCATTTGTTAATGAAAGTAGATTTTGAAATCCACTTTGAAGATAATGAGTTAAACGCTCATTCCAATCGTAATTCGTGAAAAAGTAACTGAAATTTATTTAACTACCACCTACTTTCGCATGCTTTACCTCTAGACATTTCTCTGCACGGTAGAGGTAAAAGGAAAGGGAATGCTCCTACAGCTTTTCTTTCGTTGAAATTTAACCTGATGAGAAATCCGTCTTAGGAATTAGTATATGGATAAATTATGCATTAAAGTCTAGAACCTTCATTCAGGAAGTTCATGCTGCTAACGTTACAGGAAAAGGCTTCAAGGTTTATGCTAGCTGAGATATAGTATGGCGTTTGAAACGAAGTAGCTTGAAAAAGTAAGTCTTACTAAACAGCTAAAAATAAGCGTGACGTGACCACAAAGAACTATCACTTTCATTTAAAATAATGACTCATCATTTTTTCCCGTCCGGCGTGGCGTATATATTTTCATTATTTCCCACCAATTTTAAAAATCTCTTATCGGTCCAAAATATTCTTTCTATACATGGAAGAAAAGCTTTTTGTCCAGATTCAGCGTCAAAATCTGTTAGGACTGCAATACAAATCCCGGTCATGTTCGAGTGTCTGCTGCAGTGCATTTCCAGAGAAGAGTTCAGCAGCGTGTCCTCTAGAGTGAAATAACAACTTTGGAAGCGATTTGTTGGTCTGTTTTTTACAGTGTGAACTTGGGCTCAAAAACACGACTGTTTCTTGTCTGGAAAGTTGGACTGCGCATTTGAGGGCAGGAGAAATGATGGCAGCTCGGAACTCGCTCAATCAGCAACTACTTCACAGGCCTCGTTTTTTGGGGCTCCAAGTTCACGAAAATTGACGCCTGTAAATGTATACGAATGAAATCTGGACGAGAAAAGTTACGAGAGAGTTCCATGTTCGCGAATGCCCTATACTAACATGGCGATAGTTTTGCTGTAGATTTAAGCGGCTATTCAAATGCTAGACTGGGGCTCAGTCTTAGAGTTCGTATTTTAGGCAAAGTTTACGAGTGACATATGAAGTAGGGGAGCAGATATTTACTCGCCATATTATTGTTTATTTAGCATAATAAAAATTTCCGCCATTGCCAATCAAAACCTGTAGCCGTTTTTACAACAACTCTATACGAATGGTAGTTAATGCGGAATCATTCTGAGGAAAACCTTCGTGAACTTATAAAAATTAAATCATTTGAGTAGAATTTGAAGGATCATACATGGGAAATAATCAGCAGGGTTTTTGAGCTGACAGTCCCAATTTCAGAAGTGAAATTTAGTGGTCGGAATGTAATGGTTAGAGATTGTTACTTTAGAACTGAGATTTCATCAGTCCAGTTATGTACTATACAGTAGGTGAGTAACTTTAATGCAGCAATGTACGGAAAATTTGTGAATGAAAATTCAAATGCTTCACATGATATGCATAACATTTCAACTATGCGATTCTCCCAACACGAAAGCGATACAATGAAATCGATCAAAAATTATGTCAGTCTCCAGACTTGAGCATAAGTGAAAGCTTGTAGTTCTATTCAAAGTCTGATCCGATCAGGAGCTGTGAAAAATATTCCTTTATTGAAGAAGATATGGGTAGAAAAATTGTGACGTCAACTAGCATTTACAAAATATTTACTGATAGGAAGAAAAGGGTGGCATTTTGACGTGATGCTGCCGCTGTTTTTTGATTTCTGTGCGGATTTTCGCATCAAAATATAAATAAACATGTATAGTCCGATAAATACTTTCCTATTTTCATTTTAAACTACTATTCAGTGAGTTATCGTTCCATTATACAATATCATTTGCAGGGATGTCCAATTTTTGGTTATTGGGAGAGTGTCACAAGATCTCACATGCAGTGCGAACACATGTTTCATTCTTTCTCTACATGCCGGATACATTGAGGCAGTTAAACAATTCACACATATTATTTTTACAAGCGATAGAATAGAAAAGTAACTACTTAAAAATCAATACAACGGACCACTTTAGCTATAACTATTTGAGGGCCTGACTAAGTTTAGTGATTTCTATGGTACATTATGAAAATTTTATTCTAAGTTAACAATTCTAATAAATCTAGAACTCTCAACTTGCATGAGCGCACACTTCATTTCAAGCATTTGTATGGCGTGAGAGACTGGAAAATGACGTTAAAATCATTTCGACTAAATGATAGTTAAAATCAGTAGAACAACAGTGATTTAAAGGTAAAACTAGACGTAGCAAGGGAATCTCAAAGAACAATTTGTTAAGAGAAATTATCAAGAACTAAGTTACAATAGGAGGAGCCAGGAGAGGGGAAATCCTATTTGAATGTGCAGGCCTAAATCGTTGAAAAATTCCAATAGAGTGGAGAAGCTGAATCCTCAGTGATTTTACTAACTCTGCATCCGTTAGCATCAAGCGCTCACGACGAAATTGTCAGTATTCATTGAGAATGCAGAGTATACAACATTACACATCAGTGTTAGTAAATACCACAGCCAACAGTGTTAGCAAATGTAACGACAACACTGTTCACACAAGCAAGATGGTGCTGAATTTGTCCTTGAACTAGTAAAACTACACCAGGAAACATTTCAATGGCATCTCCATGCATCTGATGGTTAGAATGGAGCCACTACATGAAGTGTTATGGAAAGTTTTTAGTTACGGCTCTGACCTCTGTACTTACATGCACGTCAGCATGCTAGTGATAGCTAAAAATTCATGACAAGAATCAGTGTAAACTAACCTGACAATTTTTATCGAACATGCTGCAGTGAGTTCTCCCGCATGGTATTTTCGTCATTGACACAATCTTTTCGCTCATTTTCTGATGAATGTTCATCATTGATATTTCATGAGTTGACTTTAACATTTTTAAGGACCGATAGTGTTAGTTTTAAAACGTCTCTAAATTTCAGTGCAATTAATTTTTCAATTGTGAATATAAAAACGGTATTTGCAACCTTGATATTTCCGCGCTAAAATCGTTTCAGTTCTATTTTCCTCGTATTTTTTCGAAAACATTGATTGCATTTGGTTTTTACCTCTGATCACTCTGTGTTTACAAAACTTAATAGGATTAATTTCCATTTCAATTCGTTGTTTACATTGGCTGAATAACTTTCGAGTGCTATTCCAATAAATAAAAATTGATAAATTGTTTGTTGGATTCAAAACATTAATAATTTTTGCAACCGTTCTACTCAGAGAAAAAAAATTAAATTAATGGAGAATTACGAAAGCTGTTCCGTTCGTAAAGAGTGCTGTTTTACCAACATTACAAAGGTGCAGTATTTGCTTCTTAGCCATTCTTTAGTTCGTCAGGAATTCTTAACTTTAAGAAAAGCATGCAGAAAAGATTTTTGATGTTTTTGCACGTGTTTTATTCAACCAACTTTCTATTCAATTTTCTGATTTTAAATAGATGTAAAGAGTTTCGTGTTTTATAATATGCTAATTTCAATTAAAATCTCTTTCTACATATCTTCTGAATCGATAAAGATGGACGTGAAATACAGAAGCAATGCTCTAGTGAACAAATGTAAGTTCAAATGTTGTCCTCCGTATTGGGAAAATGTGTAGTTTCCCTGAAGAAAACCTTTGAGCTTGTAACTAATTCACGCGGAAAAAAATATTCTTCACATTCAATGGCTCAAAACTTATAATTTTTTTAGTTCTTCTGTTAGGCTCTCTGAAACTGGATTACGCACACTTTGTTCCAGTGTAACTTTTATTAGAAATCAGTTAAAAATTTGCGGAAAACGAAACTTGAATATTTCATTAAATAAAAATCAAATTTGGCGTCGTTGAAATTTTTGCTCGGCTTCTTGAATATTTCTTCACACTGACAGTAATCAGTACAACGAAGTCAAATTTTATTTTAATTTCAATACTTCCACTCTGCAATTTTTTCATTGCAAGTTTTATTCTTATCGTTTTATTTCGCACTACATCTCTTTGCCCAACTTATTTATTTTCCGATGATTTAACAGCAGCTAGATTAGGAATCAAATAAAAGTGCTTTTAACAGTGTGGTTTTAACTTGAGTGACCTAAAATTCTGTGTTTTGTGGGTTAGGCCACTCTGCATATTTGCCCTCCAATTCATTTAAATTTGCCTTTATATTTGCATAAACTCTCATCGTACTTGAAAGAATGAACCATGGTCGCTGAATCGCTAAACCAATTATTTCACTTGTAATCTAAATGTAAAGTATTAGTGAACTTTCGTTTGTTTAAAACAAAATTAATTTTTCCCGCAATGTTTTCATTTAATCTCATGTTCCAATGTCTGTATATTTTTATGATAAGCGAGTGATTGAGAAACTTAAAATGTTTTATGAACGTTTAAGGCTGGTGCAATAATAATGTCTGATATTTAGAACAGATGTTTAAAAGTAAGTTTTTCAATTAATTACAATCTGTTATTAGAGTATTACATTTCTGTGACTAAACTAAACCATTTTTATCCAGATTATCTATGTTACTTTCATATTCTTCATAGATTTTGGCATCCATGTTCGTCCATCTAAAGATCACCTTAGAAATGTTCTAATGTACGAGTTCTATTCTACATCTATTTAGAACGTTCATGGGGATGATGTAGTGAATGAAAGATGTTGAAAGCGATGTTTTTCTTGTTTACAAGAGGTGATTTGACTTTTAAAGATGACCCAAAGAAAGGTCATTCATGAACACTTGAACATCGTGTCCGAGACACTGCTGAGAAATACTTACTCATCCTCCACATTAACCTGACCTTGCAGTTTCTGATTTCCATTTGCGCCGAGGGCTACAGAATAATTTTAGTTGACTTAGGTTAACAATAAGGGAAGAGATTGAAAAAGAATTGAATTTCTATTTGGATACAAAACTCACCGAATTTTACAAGCGAGGCATTTATAAGCATGTTGAAAAGTGGAACTAGGTTGTTGATAACAATGGAGTTTGTGTTGATGAATAAATATTTTTATTGTCAATGGCTTTTTCATTTTCCCTTAATTTTTAAATCGAACATTACATTGGACCAACCTGATTTTTGACTTCATTTTCGTTTTCTGATATTTTCTCCGGGAAATTAGAAATACGCTAATAATTTTTGCACTTTGAATTTAAGGCCTCTTATTTTCAGCACACCAGCAATTTAGTCGTCTTTTTTTGACGCAGAATATGCTCCTTCATTGCATTCAGAAATGACTGAAATTTCTAAACATATATTCACAAAGTGTTGTGCAAGCCATCAGAACGCATTAAACTATTCATCATCAATAGCACATATTCTGAAAATAAAGTTCGTACATTGGCTCACAGCTTCAAAGAGGGATTTATCATTGGCTTTACGCGCATCGTCCGTTTATATTCCAACTTGGAAATAAAAAAAACCTAATGTATGGCTGGGGATTTGAAACAATTTATATCACCTGTTCCATACCTTGCATATCACTCATATGCACAAGCATAAAAATTTATATCAGCTTGTATGTCTATTCAATAAACAGCAGGGGTGGGCAACGCTTTCGAAAGCTATGTTCAATCACCTTATTTTCAGTATTTGAGAATCGTTTTCGCAGCCTTTAGTTGGGTATGATACTTGCAAACTAGCCATACGGTAAGCATGTGCACTTCGACCATTTCACCTGAACGAAATTGCCGAACAATAAACTTTTCATTTTATACGCGGCATAATTAACTTCCGCTCATCATACTTTTAACAACATCGGTCATTACTGTGCATTGATGCTAACCTTTAATCTGTTTTTTTTTGTTCTTAAACGATAATGAAAGCATTTAGGAAAATTCAAATGCATGATTCTGATAACTTAAGGAGAAGTTTTAGTGAAGATTTTTTATTTCCATTCATTACATTTTCTAAAATATGATACAATAACAGAATGACTAAGACAATGAGTCAATGTTGTTGAAAATTATGTCATATGTCATCATTTTTGCCCGTTTTCCGTCGACAGCACTTCCCAATGAGTCCACACCACCAACAAAACAACGGAAGGGAGCAAAGCGACACCCCCAAACTCCACGCCTCGGTCCTGATTGGAAAGTGTACCTCGCGAGCATGTGGGAGATTTTTCCCTCAGCATCTTGACGCATTTTCACACCAAAAAGAAAATGTCCACAGCAATAAACTCTTATTTGCTTGCTCAATAATTAATTCAATCACTGACTTGCTCTTGTCAACTACTTAGAGTTGGTCAATCGATAACTGTGGTCTGTTTCTTTTTCATTCTCTTTTTTTTTCTTCTTCTAACGACGAGTCCCATTGAGTAAAGGGAAATTCCATTGTATATCCATGTGATCTCGGGAATAAATCTAGATGAAAAATAAGCTGTCGTCATCCAAACAAACCACCATGAAGCATTGGTATACTTAAGAGTGTGATCTATGCTTTTAGTAGACCCTAAAAAGACGAACACATTTAGAGCAAATAATGAAATCAAGTCACGTCCAAACAGGAAATGCCTAAACAGTTCTTAAATCTTCTTTCTAAATCGCCAAAATAACAACCAACACCATAAACTGATGAATCCCTTAATTAATGACTGCTACAACGGTTGAGGCGGCAGTCAAATCATAATGGTTGACAACATTGCAGTGCAAGGCGGCGTATTCCTAAATTGGTCTCTTAAAATCCATAATAAGCGATCTGATAAGTGAAAATGTTTAGATGAAAACAAATGATAGAAGACATCATGAAGCTCAATTTCCATTTCAAGTGTTAAATATGTAGTCAAAAGAGTGACCTCGCGTTCGGCTAAGAAAATTTAGGTTCTTTTTAAGTTTATGGAATAAAATGAATGATTTCTCCAACGATATTTTACTATAATATCTTCAAGGTAGAGTAGCGTTAGCTTTTGAAAGAATTTCGAAATTAAGAGTGCTAAGGTACGCTATACAATGGGGATGTTCAACCAGCTTGAAAAATATTCTTTATACCCAAATGTGCTGCTTTTCACTGAGTTGGAGCTGCATCCTATTGAAACATTGAAACTGTGTATTCCTATTTTTAAATTTTTTACTCACGGGAAGTATCGTTCTTGAAGTATCGTTCTGTATTAGTTTTTCATACACGTAACAATATTAGTCCTTATTGTGCAGTCGTGCAGGACTGTGCAACTGCCAGAGAACAATCAGCATTTCATGGAGTAGAGATTAAAGAGTTTCATCACGGGTTTCTCGCGAACTCCTTCCTCAGATTAGCATGTTCATTTTCATTATACAATTAGTTAAAACCTTCAGCATCTAAAATGTTCTTATTATTTCTTAAATATAATAATATTATCAGAGGAAGTGAAGAAAAGTTTTCAAATTTTGTTCGTTGCTCGTTCGAATTACAACTAATGTTTGAAATTTAAATTTTACTTTCTATTAGAGAAACGTCTTGATAACTGGCCAAAAGGTATAGAACTTCTCAAGCTCCCACTAACATTCCAGAAAGTACTCAAAATTCTTTTCGATAATGTTATTGACATTGGTGCTTCCGACTGGTTACCTACGCAGCAGCCTACAGAGTGCGTTTGTTAACCTCACCCAACGAAGAGAAGCAGAGCCTTGCTTGCAGTGGCAGAATAACAATCGGAGACTCACTCGTTTGATGAAGCGTTTCGCTGGGCCCTCTTGACAAGCCTCAATAAATTACGAGGGCAAGCGTTTTTCTTTAGCCAGGATTTAACGTCGCTCGTGTCCATTTAAGTGATCAGTTTCCAGAAAGTTAAAAAAAAAACATTGGCGCTTCTACGTTAGTGCAATAGAATGACCTTATGCTCTTTCTTATCACGGACTTCAAGACGGAGGAATCTATCAGAGATCAGAGCAACAATATATCATACAACATGTTAACAAAAATTTGTTATTTTTTGTCTATATCTACATAATTTGCACTTGAAAGTTTCTCACATGCAAAAAGCTTGCTTGGATGAACCCTATTTGTTCTTAACGTTACCTTGTGTATCTAAATCCTTAACCAATTAATGAAACAGAGCAATAATTTCTTGAACGTTTGGACGAACTTATTATTTCAAGTGTGGATATTCAGCAACATTTAGACAAATTCAGTTTTGTGTTGCGTTAGCCGCTGTCGTGTGTGACATGCACTCAGGATGAACTGATGAAAGGATTTTTAGCTGGGCATTGATTTGGTAGCATGGTTATGGACTTGGCTATCACAAACACAAAGTAAAATATGACGCAGAGAAAACTCATTTCATTCTGACGCCACCTTTAGTAATCAAGTTATCCTGTGCCTGCCTCGTGTTGTGTGCAGTAGCCTCGTGACTCTCGTTACAGTTCGTAACCAGGAGAAAACAGATGAAAGTTCTATCACAGATTCTCCAATTCAGTGACCCGAGTTACAGTACATTCACTCAGCAAGTAACGCAGCCTTCCGAGGGCTGAAGAGCAGGCAAAAGATCATTCCTTTAAATTAGGGCTTGAACTAGAGCGGGATTGTGAAGATGTAAAATGTCTTGGCACATTTTCAGCCTCAGTCCTAAAATGGGGAAATTTATGAATCATTTCTATTTCGCTTTGAAGGTTTTCGTAATTTTTTTATGTTTTTAAATCGAGTTCTTTGAAGCTGGACAAATGCCACTGCTAAATTAGGGCGTAATCATTGAGCCTCTATTTTCCAAGAAAGTTAAGCATGAACGCTGCAGTTACTGCCAATTAGATGCTCATTATTCCCAGTGAATTAGACCTGTTTCATTTTTCAAGCGTAAATGATACGGGAGTCCGTAATTAATGGGGGTAGATTACACAGATATGCGAGAAAAAATGAAATGTAAAAAGCTATTCGCTGAAATGCACCTCATTACAATTTTGTTGAGCCTCAGCAGGAATGATGTTAATATGTTGACATGAAAATCAGCTGATCGATTTTGTGGCTCTGAACTCTTTTCTTCACATAATGCATTTTTTTACTCATTGTAACAAAACTTTTCTATTTTTTAACTTTTCTACTTTTCTATGTTATTCTATCAGTTCACAATGGGAGCAGGGTTGTTTTCCTCAGGATGCAGAGAGAATTCCGAACAATAGTACAAATATACCTGAACTAAAAATGCAATTCACTTTTTTCACGGAACTCGATGAGGTGAAATAGGATTTTCACTGAATTCATATCAATGATATTCAGTGGAAGTGCATAGTTTTTCGAACCTTTTTTAGAAGAGAAATATTATACTAAAAATCCAGCTGCAAACCCACCAGCACTTAGAAGCAAACATTACGTTAAAATATTTTCAAACCAACACAAACTATTTTCCGAGAGTAGTGGGTGCCGCATTGTTAGTCGCAGTGATTTATTTTCGGATGTTGTCGCTCATACAATGACAAATGTTTTGGATGACACTGCACAGCAGCACTGAGTAATGCATTAAGATTCGAATTTCAAAAGAATTTTTAAAAAATAACGGATTTTGGAAAGAAAAATTTGTTAAGTATTCTTCTAGTATTGGCTGAATAACTCGAAAACGAGTCGTGAAAAATTCATCAGACACCAGTCAATAGGTTACAAGAGTTCGAGTTCGATTAAAAGAACTTCACGAAACTTGATAAAATCTAACACTTACCAGGTAAAACATGAGAAGAGTGATGATGATCTTACAAAGATTTGAAAAAGGAACGAGGTTCTCTTTACCTGCGATTAAAGTGTTTTCGGAGTCGTAACCCAAAACGGAATCGTAACGCAAAAATGCAAAAATGTGTGAATGTAACTTTCCTAAAATATCGGTAGCATCAAGATAGTATAGTCTCATGATCCGCAAACTAGTTTTAATTACACATAATCAGTGTCTGTTGAGGTATGACCACAAACGAAAATGCGCGTAATTAGCGCAGAGAACATCTGATTCAACTTTCAGAGACGCCAAACTAACACAAAATAACAGCAATCACAACAGGAATGAAGCCTGGACTGAAAGGAGCAATGACAACCAAGTTCTCTCCAGTTCGGCAGTCGAGTTCAGCATTGGTGGAGTGTTAAGGCAGAAATTTTAATGCTAATGAGCTGGTCACCCAATTAATGGCCAAAGACACGGGAGCAGTGGTGAAAGAGGAGCGAAATCCTGCATCTATGTAACAAATATCAAAGACCAACTTTCTCACACATACTGATATCCAATTTTAACTATCCTCATTTCGCGTAAAATTATCTCACAATGTCGAAGATATCATGGAATAGATAGGATTTAAAGACATATGAATGATGAGATGGACTGAAGGCTTTCAAGTTTAATGTCTGATTGAATAGTGATGAAGTTTCGTGAGCAGTACTTAATACACATGAACATTAATTCACCGGGTCAGAAGAGCTTTACAAAAGCTAGTGGCATTTGAACATCAATTCGAAACGAGTTAAGTTTCCGCCATACAAGATAACGTTCTTACTACGTTTTTATTGAAAAGTGGAAACCGTACTTCAAGCACTGTGATTTCTTAACCTGCTGTTCACACTCTGCAGCATCGATGTGTAATACTGTAAGATTTTCTTTCTGCAAGTACTATGTGCAAGAACTTTCCCATTTTTGAAAAATAAAGGATATAAAAACACGGTGAAAATGAAGAGATGAATCCCAAACTTAGCAACGTTGGTTCAAAGACCTTCAAAATCCTCATGTTTACGAGCGACACAATTACCAACTTCCTGGAAAATTAAAGCTACGACTCAGCAACGTATGGAAACCAAGTCTCAGAAATTTATTTGGCCTGATGTTGATACACCGACTGCCGACAGCGAACAACATAAGCTGAAAGTTATTAAAGCGCAGAGAGAAGGTCCCAGATTTGAAACCAGGTACTGGAAACGCAATTTGTCTCTACTTAGATGCTGCATTGAAGTTATTCAAACATTGACATTTACATATTGACCACGTAATGAAACCGAGATACAGGGTATTAGGTTAAAGAATAAATGTTCAAATAGAACATCTGTCACTTGAGCAAATTTTATTTGAAAGCATATGACCATGCACATGTTTAAGTTGCAATACTGCTCCAAACTCGGTGCTATACATCACAACGAAGCTTCGGTATAGAGAATACTGTCGGCAGCATTGCATGCTTTATAAAGCTAATAGACCCAAGTATTGACTATTTCTAATATTTTATAAGTACTGCTACGTTGCGGACCATTTACATGTGCTGTGTATAAAATCGAACTGAACATGACGTCTGGAAAGCATGCCTACGTTAATCAAAATGAGAATAACGCAAAGCTATTTAAACCATTGACTTTATGTCGTCTTACTGTCGGTAAGGATGCAATAAAAGTTACTCTTCATCTACTTCTGTGGATAAGTAAAATTGTATGACTTCTAGCTTCAAAAAACGACTGGTTTCATTTCCGCCATTACAATAAGTCTTCTAATGCTTCTTTTCCTTGATCATTGTTTTGTTGTTCCGAGTATCCAATGTGTTGTGAAACCAGCATGAAAGAAATTTCGAAGTGCTGTCGTTATATTTTATTGCAAGTCAGCTACTACCACAAAAAATTAATTGAGAAATAATTAACATTTTAGTCTCTTCATTTATACTACTGAGATTTTGCACGCACAATTAAGATTAGATTAGATTAGATTAGTAACATAATCTAATCTAATCTTAATTGTGCGTGCAAAATCTCTGTGGTATAAATGAAGACACTCAAATGTTAATTATTTCTCCATTAAATTTTTTGTGGTAGTAGCTGACTTGCTATAAAATATTTCGATTACACTTGGAAATTTCTTTCATGCTGGTTTAAGTTGTGCCACGACCATACTCGTGGAATACGAGATGGAAAATTCATAACAGCAGTCGTCTCCTTTCGGCTTCAGCCAAATTTTACTTCACAAACTTCTTCGCATTCTGAAAGGACACTTTGATGTTCCAGCTTCGATGTATGTACTGGCTCATGAACTCCTTGAGTCGTTCAGGAATAGGCTAGAACATTTCTTGGCGAACCGATAAGTGGCTTAGAAGCTTTAGTACATCACCAAGTTCCAATATCGCCTTGGTAATGCGCAAATACTCCCGTTAAACCTAGGCGAGCTTGACTGAAGAGACGAGATTAAGAACTTTGTGAGACAGACGTAAAGCGTGGCATTCAGTCCCTCTCTGTAGGGGAAATTGAGATCTGATTCTTGGAGCGAGTTGTGAAAAGAAAACTTCAGCTCTTCGAACGGGTGAATTGATGCGATGAAGAATTCAGAACAGAGCAAATTCTCACTCTCTATGTTATTATTTTTTTCCCAGTTTAGCAACATTGCCCCGATGAGTGATCGTTTCTTTATAACAATATAAGAATATTTTCTGAGCCACGTGCGCTAAATTTATCAAGAGATGTTTTATTGTCATATCGAAAAAAAACAGTTGTAGGAAAGGACAGTTAGCACAGCTGCAACATTTTCCCTTCTGTAAGTCACAATCTCTCATCCTTTAGCCCAAACAATTGTCAATAAAAATTCATTTACAGTAACTTATCATAGAAGTATTTACACCAACTTTGAAAAACCGTATTCGAAATGCGGCACACAAATTTTGCATTTTTGAATGAAGATGTAAAAGCTTTATTCAAAAAATAATACCTATGATGCTTCGTTGTTTCTGCATAGTACTTCAAATTTTTTTTAATAGGAGCGCAATTGTTTCAAATTATTTGAAGCAAAGATAATTCAAGGCCTTACCACGTCATTACTTATCGAATTTAGCGAATCACTCTGTAGCTTTCTCATCCAATACTAGTTTCACAGTAATAAAATCTATTACTGAAAAAATTCAAATTTTTTCACAATTGCCTTCAAGTTGTCACAGATAACCTAGATTGCTTGCAATTCCAAGACGATGAGGCAGCTTGCGCAGTGTTTATTTTTTGTCAATTCTCCTTAAAACGTATGATCGATCCTTTTCTCAACCCCTGAGAAATTGAACTACATTCGGACATGCAGCGGCTCCAAGTGATTGCTTGCTGAGCTGAAGCTATTCACTTGACCCATCATTAATGTGATGGTCAATGTCAAGGCTGAAACTTAAAGCAAAAGATCAACATTTGCATCATGGCAGTGCGTACAATGCTGTAACAGGAAGTTGAAATAATACAGAGGTGAACAGAAATTTCATTCAACTGGAATTATCTGACTTTCGCTCGTTTCATAATAATTTCACACTAGAGAAGCTAATTTTTTTCCCTGCTCCACGACTTGGATTCAGTTTACATCACGCATTTCGCTAATGAAATCAGAAGGCAATGCAATTTTATACCGTGTGAATACCATATACCAAGCCAGCATGACAGTAAAACGTCAGGAAGTCAGATTTACATGGTTCCACAAAATACATCTTGATGGCAATCAGTCAAAATCCCGCATCACCTTCAGAAGTTTCCGAACAGAAAAAAAAATTGGGCTGTGACGAATGCCTCATCGTAGAACAAAAAGATAATCGTATACAAAAAACATACAACACTTAAATTTTAAATTAAGTCGTTAAATTTGACGCTTAGTATTAATATTGATTGAATATATAATTCTCCTCTGCCTTTTTCTAAACACATTTGAAATAAACACGCTCACATTGACATAAAGGCAGAGATACTACGGCGTCAAGCAAATGTAGAAAGAAATGTCATGTGCACCAGTGTGGGCTGGTGTGGTGTTGACAGTGTCGAATGGGAAATGAGAGTAGAAATAAAATTTGTCTCAAAGTGCAAAAGATAGAAGAAGAGGAGAAATTAAGAGACAATGTAAGAAGAAAAGGAGAGGGTAAACTACTACTGCTATAACTCAAATAAAAATGAATCAAACATGAACACACGAAATGAAAAGACACTGCATAAAGATATGTACCCTGATGCTTTTTCTGCTGTTCTTTCGAAATCCTTAGCTTGAAATCATGATGGAATCCAGTGCTGATCGTGAATTCAATGACACGACCCAACGGAGGAGAGAAAACAAAACGACTGATCGTCGCCTTTGCCTTTGGTCCAAACAGAACTCTGCGAGCTGCCACGAGACCTGAACTATTCGGAAAAGTTTGTTCTGCTTGGGTTTGGGTTTTCGAGGGGAAATGACTGTTTTTTTAGAGATAAACACCGGTTAGCAGCAGGAACAGAATTTTACTGGCCGCTTTAAGCGCCATACCGAATTCGAAGAATTTTTCCCCATTGACGTTGCGTCATTCCTGGCTTATTGGTGCAACGACGTTAACCGAAATATCGAAGTGTCGAATCATCTGTGTGGTGCTTGAGCAAATTAGTAGTAAGTCGTATGCTCTGGAAGGGTAGGGATAGTTTATATCGCTAAATGTTACTCAATCAGAGGTGAATGGTTATCCAAAAGCATTGAAAATCTTGGCAAAGTTGCAGCACTTTCTAACGTTACGAATATAATTTGAGGAACTTGTCAGATTTGAATACACTTGATAACTACGCACGGAGCAGTGCGGAGGAAAAAAGACAATTGATGTGTTCGCAACATTGCTCCAGTGATTGAGAAGATGACAATAATCGTAGAAAAAAAGCTCGTTTTATTAAACTCTCATCAACGATTTCTCTCACACACTGAGCTAGTTACGAAACTGAAGATGGAATGATGGTATAAATATACTCATATGATGACTGAAGCTTTGTGCACTAATTTATACATGAATGAATTCATTTACCACCGGTATGAAGTTTTTAAATAGAAGCTATTCATACTCGTCACTATCCCTCGCACACTGAACCATAAAAACGATCCTGTATTGAGCCTATTTCCCTTGCTCAAAGTACATGACATTCAAAGAGGTCACATATTTCCCCAAATCGATATTAATGTAATGCCAATTTTTCTGTGAAAAAACTTCGCACCAGGATAACATTTATACTTCTAATAGTAAACAGGAAGAATTAGCTGTTCAATTTTCTTGAATTTCAATTAAACTTCAAATAAGGGAACTTAAGCAAAACGCATTCGAAATACGACGCGGAAATTTCCATATCGCAGAAAATAAAAATGTTGGTAACAGCCGGCGGGCACTGTGGCAGTCTATTTTCCTGGTGTGAAGTTTTTTCACAGAAAAATTGGCATTACATTAATGTTACATAACGAAAGCGCAAAGTGTCCACTTATTTAGCAGATGAGATTTTTCTGAAGCACCCTTTGACAATAATAATTAACATTTCCCCAGAATTAGCTTTAGTATCTTTGCTGCCAAATCGGTAATTGAACAACGATTTGGTTTCATTTCGCTGAAATTGTGCAAAATCTTTTCACATTGCAGATATAAAAGTATTTTAGCTTTCAGACATCAGCTGGAGCATTGCAATGGGTTTCTTTGCAGCTTAGATCTTGGCGGAACTCGACTTATAGATGGTGACTCAGGCTTTTAATAATTGTACATGAAAAGCTTCACCCTAGATCACCCAAACAATTTCCACTTCGTGTTCATCCATGACAGCTCTTCAAATCTCACGCACAAGACATTTCCTTCCAGTCCAATCATTTCAAACATTTCATTCCAAATGTCTATATGTAATTAATGCTACGACACAATGACAGTTACTCTGCAGGTGTGTCCATTGCATCCATTTGAGACCAGTGGGGAATGATTATGGATTTCTTCTTCCCATTGCCATCAAGAGCAAACAACAGATGGGGGATCTCGATTCATAACCCTATCACATGAGATGCGTGCTCTACAGTCCATTCAGTAACCACGATTTAAAATAAAAAGACGGATGTTATCTTCCCCAAAACCAGTCATCAATTTGATGAATTTGGCTATCAGATCCATCTCAGAATATGTTCTGCATGTCAAAATCCCTCAATCGTATCTTTTTTGAACGAAGTAGTCTTTGGTTTCATGGAGCAAAATTAGTGAAGGCGTGTTGAAGCGTTCGAGTCGTTCAAATAGTTACTCGTTAGAGACAATGATCAATGCAGTAAAGGTCTCGTGACTATTGCACAGTATGATTGTTGCATGGGGAGCACCAAGTGAAACTTCTTTCAATGAGAGTTTCTTTCGAGTTATGAAGAAGTCAATAGGAAATCTTTATTCGACCCCGTGTAGTGCGTGTTTTGCTTGAGTGTGCATGGTCATAAGCGATGCCTCTAAGTGATGTTCTGGATTTCCTATCATAGCAATTCTTTGTAGGCTGGATTTTGCTCAATTGGAGGCTCCGAGAATTAAATTTAAACTAGCGCAATAGTTCATTTTACAATAAACAAAGAACATTTCGAATTGAAACGTTATTCACACTTGAATGTAGTAGGAACCAGCATTATTTAAATTTGATGTGTGTACTGAACCTAATTATTTACCGGATAGGGGGAAATGTCGTACAAGGAGAATAAAAAACATCATTTCTTCACAGTTCAAATAGCTAATGCCTGAAGTGATTTAGATATTATTCTATTAAAGCAATATCAGCACGTAGCTTTGAATAAATTATTTACAGGTAAAATATTTGTTCGAAATGTTAACTGTGCAATATACTCCCTACTGAATTTATTTCGCATCCTTCATCCATTCATGACAAGCCTACTCCTGTAATAATATTTGTGCAGCCCTCTGTTTTTGTTTTACAAATTTAGAGTATTTGATGTTTGCATTTGATGTTATGGCAACATTGCGCGCATCTCTATACGTCCGCTCACTCGATGTGAGAGCATCCCTTGTGTAATGTTGTAATATTTTTGAGGCAGCTCTAAACGATTGAAATTTGTTCTCTCATTCAATAATGGCTCGAGTGACACTGATGGAGATGGATCGCTTTTCTGCAGGAAACTGGGGAAAAAAGCTCGACGCTGATGTAATTTTCGTGGAAATTTCCTTCACGAGCAGCAGCAGCGTTCAGATCTGTTCATCATGACGATGCTGCGGCTGTTCCATTGTGTAGGGCGCGCGCTTCCTTGCGCTTCGGGGGTGTAAAATCTCGACCACCTTTAATTTAAATTGAATCGGTGGTACGTGAATCCCACGAGGGATAGTTCAATTAACCCTGAAATACTCTTGTCGCTTTGCGATTCTTAACGCTAATTCAGCGAACAAATTATACGCTAATTCAGAGAACTTATCAGAGCAAATTTTTTTACTCTGTTCGTAAATGAAATAAGTTTGTCAAAAAATGTTCATGCATTTTCAAGTACGCATGAACTTATACACTTTTCTTCCTAAAATAATCGATTTATCAGCATAAGACATTATATCACTACAATGACTATTAAACAATTCTCAACACACGAAAACAAAATGAGATACTCCCAAACTCTGAAATGCTCTGGAAAGAAATATCACAGTGCTAAAAAATTCACCTCACATGAGGTTCATGTGCGTTACATGCGAAATCAAACGCTGTTTCAAATCGTTTGACTTCGATTTGGCCTCAAGCGACCAAGGGAAATTGATTTGGCCGCGATTTCAGTTTATGCGCTCAGTTGTGCAGACGAGTCAAATCCCATCTCCCTTGACGCTGTTGTGCGGTCGGTCGTACACGCCATATCTGATCGTTTCTGAAGGTTATCGATAAAACTATTCTCAGGCAAATACCCAATCTGTCAACTAGAGAATGTAGCGCTGTCTCGCTACGTGACAGTTTTGTCAGTTTCGTTTCTCGTATAAATGTAGCTAGCAGAAGCCGGTGAGTTTTCAGACGTACATCCAATAAGCAGTTTGTTACAATTCGAGAAGCGGTCTAATGAAAGCTTAAGTGCGTCTGTCCAACCCTGAACTCATCTGATTTCCACATTTTTGAGTCTAAGCCCATTTAAAAAAAACGGCCGTCAATAAATGTACGAATGTGTCTGGGTGGATGAGGGTTCAATTATTTGTTTTGATTTAAATGTTTTCCCATTGTTATTGGCTTTTTATTTTAAATATTTTGCCTCCATTTATTCTGTGAGAGTAATTTGGCTTCAATTTCTTGAACCCAGATTTATTTTTTTCGAACTTTTAAGATAATTTTTTTATAATCCGAAACGTTAGCTTCTCAATTAATCTACAGTGGCTATTATTAGCATGGATTCCTTCTCAAACATAGCGACTCTACGAGCTGCTTAATATAAATGCTCTGATTTTAGCAATGCACATGTCTGAGTGCACTAAAATCAGTTTCACGAGCGTGTCGAATATCATATTTCTGACGTTAACATCTTGCGAAAGTTTCTATTACGTAGGTCTTCTTTTCACAAGCATTCGAATATGGAGCATTTCGTCTGATAGAGAGCGATGCATTCGTATTTCAGCAATGAAATATCCCATCCAATTAATCTCATGAGATTCGTTGTATAATGCTAGTTTTAATGCACGGGAATAGTGCTTCGTTATTATGACATACATTCCAATATTTGAAACACATTGATGAACGGTTAGTAAGTATTATTTACGCAGAAGATTGGTTGTGTATTTAAACCGGGGAAATGGTTAACTTGTTGAAGCCTTTGAAAAATTATTTTATTCACCGAGAATGATACAGTAGTAGTTCTGAGAAAAGCTTGTTTGAGTGCAGCAGGGACGAATGTTAGAATTGCACGCAACATGCGATGCTGCTGTTTACTACCCCTGCTCTGACTAATAACCATGGAAGGTCTTCAAATTCCAAGAATCGCCTAAATCCTTGGAAAGATGTATAGCTAATGTTATTTTTAAGTAACATGAACGGTCATCATGGCCTTTTTTTCCACTAACGTAGACTCATCTTCGATCATTTGTCTCGTATCTGATTGTTGTAAAAGGTCGAAGGAGGTGCTGCGAAAAAACTGTCAACATTGTCGGTCTCTTAGATTTCATCAATTGTTTTGACGTTACTAATCGCCCCATTTATTCCGGTGACCCTAAAATTAGAATGTGATAGAATCAGAATAATAATTATCACAACAATATAATCATATTCACAAGTTTGTTGTCGTAGTCACCCGTAAAGAAGTGGAATTAAATAAATATCCGACACAGTCACAGCAAATTCCCTCCAAATCTTAACCATCCACATTACTATACTTTTCAGCGTAATTAGTTTCCGAACCGCCATGATTTCAGACTCTCTTCCCTGGGAGGACTGAGGCAGCCTCCGATGAGCCGAAGCCTATGAGCCTCGTCTCCACGCTTCAGCAATTACAGACTTGGGACCTTCGTAAGAAATGTCGCCCAGAGGAGCTCACATATCCAAGGGAACTTTTCTCTTTCCCTCCATTTCTCCTCGCCCGCGCTCTCCCTCATTTCTGTCTCGATATATTTCGAAGATGTTCGTGCATCAGAACATTTCCTCCAGCTTTGATACTTAGTTTAAAACTTGTATTGCTTTTTTCTTGAGATTTGAAACAGCCTTTGTTTTTCAAGCCCTTTTCCCAGCTTCTGACATTTCCTGAAATCTGATTTGGTAGTTATTTTATTCGAAAGCCCTCACTGAGCATTAGGCGAAGGATCCAGATAATCATTTGGTGAAATTAGTGCGAACGGGCCTCGTAATTTTCTGCGTCTGAGTGGACGAAATTTTTAACTTTGTCTTTCAACTAAATTGTACCGAATATGAAACTGAATTTTTGCTTGACGCACTTGGAAATATTACTGGTTATTAAAGAAAATTCTGTAGTTAACCGTCGTTTCTCGTGAAAAAGTGAGATTCATTCAAAAAAATCAATGTCGTGCGTTTACAACCAGGAGAAAAATCGGTGACAGTTTTAAAATCAGTGTCATGACGTTGACTCCGCAAGTAGCACAACCAACAGGATAGATTTTCTGAGAAATTTTAAAACTCCATCGTCTCATAATTAAAACAAAGTTGTCCAATAATGAGCGAGGGTGATCTTCACGATGATAATGCACTGAACCTACGAGCTCGTGTGCTGTAAAATTCAAATTGAATTCTATGACATCCTAACACAAGTGGACTTGCGTCATGAATCGTGAGATCTGAGCATCACCGAGCGCTGCGGTGTTGAAGACTCAAGTTGAAAACCTTTACCCCGGCTGTTGCCTCGGATGCCGCTCGAGCAAACATTCCTTAAATAATGGCTGCAGATTTACTTTAACAAATTATGCAGTTGCACAGGCTACTCCAAAAATTACTGTTGGGGCAATTAGGGACGGAGCAAGTATGTAAATGTTTAATAACGTTGGTCAAAAATATGAATTTTGTTTAAAACGTCGCCCTGTTGCTTTGGCCGAGTTCTTATCCATTCTCCTACTAACGAATACATTTTTACCAACAATTATGAGCATTATTTTGCATTTCTCTCGACCTTCTCTTTAAAAATGACTTACCCGAAATATTTATACATGTGCGGTTGTTTGATGACCGATGTCAATTATTTAGTCGATAATTAACTCGTTTCACAGACTATCATTTTGATTATGTAAAACTAAGGGTCTTAATTACTTTATATTGACAAACTACAATTGGATCAATGTTTCATGCGTATCGCACATTTTACGCAATTAAGTTCAAATTAATACGTCATGTAACCAATTCTTGACTTCACTGCCCAAAATATCGAAGAACGCTCCTTGATGCGTGTGAGCGAGCGGCAGCAGCGGACGCAGGTGCGGCAGCAGCGTTTCATCAGAACTTGACAGGAGTTGTGAGGGCAAACTCCTGTGGATGTGCCTATTTCTGTTCCTGATTTGCAGAGGGATACACGCATGTTGTGCGACGTCCTTCATTGAAACTTACTTTCCTCAGTAATATCCATTTTTAAATAAATAGACTTGTGTTTTTTAGATTAAAATAGGCATCTTAACACGTTGACCACGTTTACGCAGTTGATACGGTTAGTTAGGGTAGGTTGTAAGTAGCACAATGGAAAAACGTACATATTGTTCTAAAACATTGATATTCTTTCAAAAAGTGAGAAACATATATTCGTACAATAATGTTTTATCTCCTCCGGAATTTTTTATTTAGTTTAAGCTAGGTAGTGGAATAATTGAAATGCTATTCATTCATACCGGTACGTGAATGAGCAATTTATCTACATAGTGGTGCACGAATGTCCTTACATGTGCGTATTCACCGTCTGAAGAAACAATTTATTCAGTTACTCCTCAGTAGCTCATAAACCTTCGTTGCAAGCATCTTTTTCGCACAAGCGACGGTAAGTGTGTGTGGATAAAATGTTGGTTTAGTTCTATCTCCAACAATTTTAAAAATCCTATCATTCGTGAAAATATAAGTTGATAAAATTTGATTTTCGCTTTTTATAGCGTGAAATAGAAAATCCAACAATGCGTGGAAATATCAGCTGATAAAATACATTTTTTTGATTTTTATAGCGGGCACAGAATGGTTCAAATCGCTGATCTTAACGCCGAGCCGACAACACGTAAGTTTTTGAAAGTTTTACATTTCCTGAAAACATTTACTGCAAAGCTCCACAAAACCTTCATTTCTTTTCGTTGTTAATCAGAAACAACGTAAACGAAACAACGTCATTTTCTACAAAGGATCACAGAACATTCATTACTCTTCGCAGCAAATCTCTTGACAAAAACAAAGAAATAGACGATGGCATCAGAAATTTATTCCAGGGTTAGACTTGCAAATGCAAGTACAGGCTGCGAGAATTCGTAATCAAACTAGAGTTAATTTGAGCATGAACATTTAATTGTTCTTTTCTGCATTTTTACAGTGCTTAGAAAGATTAATTTCAATTTTTTCTCATACATTTATCATGAAGAATGCATAACCGTGACAACATTTTAGACCATAAAGTCCCTCGCAAGATGTTAACACTCAACAACAACAAGTGATTATACAAGGACAAGGACTACGTAAAGTTATCATTATTGGGGAATCAAAATATCACTGTCTTAGAATAAAGTTCTACTCGCTGTTTTATTCCCACAGCGATCTCTCATGACGTAAGATGATTCATTTCTGAGCACTGGGTCGTTCCAGCCCGTTTGTCGAGCGCTTTTAGCACGGCAGCAAAATATCGGATCTGCTGGACGTAAAACCGTCTTCGTCAACAGAGATCCTTCCATTAAAGTCTGCATTCCTGATTTCCTGGGAAAATGTCGGCGCGCACTCGGAACAGTAAACATTCAACGCAAACTAATGGAAGTTATTTCCTTTGCAAGCTTGGACTGGAATGACAAGCGTGAATAGAGGTATAATTTGATATCTAGATTTGTGTTCACTCGTATTGCATGAGAGAAAATGCTTTCGTCAAGCAGTTGAAGTAAGATGTGCTAAATTGTGACTCGGGTGATCTGAGCTCGTGATTTTCTGTTATGCAGTTGAGATAGTAAATAAATCTTTGCTATTAATTCGTTTCTAAAAAATGATCTAAAAAATCTACAAAAAAAACTTTAGAGTTAGTTCGATAAACAACCAATATCCAAAGATTTATTTCATCCGAAATCAATTAACTCGATGATCTATTTAATAATATTCAAGGTGAAAACGAAAATTCGAAAAATCCACAAAAAATGAAATTTTGGAGCAAGGAGAAATAACGATTATTTGTTCCTCAACTTATTTTGAAAAATAATTGTTAATTGTCCAACGGTTTGTAGATATTCTAAAGAAATGTGCGTCAGAAATATAATTTTATGTATGTAGGTATATACGATTACTAAAAATTGTCAAAGGACCCTAATTCATTCACATTTAATATAGAATTGCATACGTTAAATTGAGTGTTTATGATAAGGTATGTACCACAAACACAAATTCCCGTAGGAATGGCCTTAAGCGCGCGCCAACAGCCTGCCCAAGAAGTTAGACTTTACTCGTTGGCTGGATGGTATGCCTATTCATACGGGAATCTAAAATTATTTCACGTCATCGTTTTTCGAAAATGTAGGAGTTTTGACGTTTTTGTCACTCCTGAAAGTCGTTTTTATGCGTTTTTCAATAAATGAGTAATATATGAGCATAAAATTACGCAACCACCTCTATAGGGTGTTTCAGAACAAGAGGTACAAAATTGCACACCATTCAGAAAACGACCAAATAAACACTTTTTCAGCTATGAAATTTTCTGAAAAAATCGGGTTTCTGAGATATTAGTTGTTTATTGTTTTAAAGGATGAAATTTCATGACACAATTACAGGCAATATTTATTTTAAATTTTCTTTGTAAAAATTGTCCAAAATGTGTCCCACCTACATCTTAGCATCCGTATATCTTAGCGCCACCTACTCCATCAGTTATAATCTTAGCCTTAACGACTGCCTGATATTAGGAAACACGTCTGGCATTTCAGAAATCTCACAAGTAGCCACTGCAATTCTGGCCACGAGATCTTCCTCAGATTCAGTGGGTGTAGCATAAACATGGCTCTTCATGTGTCCCCAAAAAAAGAAATCGAGCACAGTCATGTCAGGATATCTAGGAGGCCACGCAACAGGACCATTTCGCCCAATCCACCTATTAGGAAATCGACCATTCACGTAATTTCGGATACTAATACGGTTGTGTGCAGGAGCACCATCATGCCGAAACCACATTCTTCTTCCTATTGCAAGTGGTAGATTAACTAAATTTTATTATTGTAATCTCTCATAGAATAGACGTGTAA
This sequence comes from Platorchestia sp. MABIK, assembly GCA_014220935.1. Taxonomy (NCBI): domain Eukaryota; kingdom Metazoa; phylum Arthropoda; class Malacostraca; order Amphipoda; family Talitridae; genus Platorchestia; species Platorchestia sp. MABIK. The sequence goes on from JACJUY010005750.1 coordinate 81,840, forward strand.
TTGAATTTCATCCTATAAACAGTAAACAGCTAATACATCAAAAACCCAATTTATTTTGGAAAATTTCATTTAAGAAAAAGTGTTTATTTGATCATTTTCTACTTGATGTGCGATTTTGTACCTCTTGTTCTGATACACCTTGTATATAACTGCTTACCAGATGAAATGGAGTCATTGAAAATGAAAATCATAGCGACTTATCCATGCAGGATCATTTCATATTAACGGACTTATTTAACCTTTTTATAGATTTTTCAAGTCAGCCATTGCTTCTCCACTAATCTGATATTCTTTGCACAAAAGTGTGATGAAACTTATTCACACCGAACAGAAATAAATTGTATACAAAATGTATGGAAGCATCGGCACAACTATAGTATAAACAGGTTGGCTCAGAAGTAATTTTTAATTTACTCACAAAATAGAAACTAAAAACGCTGGATACTGAAACTTGTTTTGTTCTAAATAATATTATCAGGGTCCCAAATAACTTGGTCCTCGAGAAACTCAAATGAAATAACTGCGCTCTTTTTGCGTGGTTAGCTGTGGAATAACTGTTTCTACTGTGCATCGTCCTTGCTTTTTCGAAATTAGGGCATTACTGAAACATTTACTGGTGAACGATAACGAACTATCAGAAGAGAGTTTCTTATTCTACAGTTACAGGTGAACGATACCGAACTATGACAAGAGAGTTTCTTATTCTATAACTTGTAAGACAGGAGTTACACAATCCTTGTACCAACATGATGGAGCCGTAGCCCATACTGCAAGAGAATCATTTATATTGTTAGCATCGGTTTTCCAAATCATTTGATTTTTCGATTTGGTGATATCTTTTGGCCACCTTACTTCCCAGATTTGTCCCCCTGCGGTTTTTTCTTGTGGGCTCTCCTTATGTTCCGAATTTATGCAAAGAAACACAAATTTGCCAAACCTAAAAACATGATTTATTATGAAATAGCTCAACTCTAAATTTACTACACACAAGGAGCGTTAAATAAAAAACAAAAAAAGAGCCCAAATTTGTGAAAACAGCCGTGATCATCAATTAAACGATATCGTACTCAAAACATAATTTGAATAAGCCATGCAAATATGTTTCTTTTTGATAAACATATTTGAATTTACTTGTGCTCATAGTTCTTCTTTTTTTAGCAATTTAAAAGAATCAGTTACGTCTGTGCCACTCTGAACATTGTTTTCTTCGAGTGCATCAACAGAATCATTACTTTCATAGGTTCACCAGTATAAATGTGTTTGTATATAAATTGCTCTGAGCCAGAACATTTATTCTGACTTTTTAGGCACCCCACGACAACTGTGCTCCAACGAACACAATTCTATTTATTCTACAGCGCACGACATCCTAGACATACACACAGTTGTTTAAACATACTTCTTCTGATTAGAATCTGATATCATGTTTGATTGTGCAACAGTATGCTAATGATTCAGGCAAACTCTGCATATTCTAGGAAAAAACACAAGAATTAATTTCATCATAGTATATCTAAACCATTTTTAATTACCTAGCGAAAAGGAGCAGGTCATTATTTTAAAGTTAGCTGTAACGAGACAATGGATAACACAATCTTCTTTTCAAATGCCTACTGCGTAAGATTTTCCAAGCAGATATTAAAAATTATTGAGCTTCAAGCCATATTTTCATTAACGTGAAAAATGCATTGAGATCGGATTGGTTTCGAATTAGTATAAGGGAATGAGACTCACTTATAGTGGTCTGATTGTTTGAATATGTTTGATTCAACTCCTGTATTCAAATTTCTTTCACATCGTGGTTAATTTTAATTTCTCTCCTGAACTTTCTTTGATTTTTACAGCTTCTATCGTACAGTGAAACAGAGTCGCAGAATTTGATAATTCATATTCCAATCAATAAAGATAGCCCCGAAAAAGAGCCAAGTAAAACCTCTGTGCCTAGAAATGAGAAATATCCTTCTGATCAAAGCTCTTATAAGGTGAGGCGCGTATTTTTATTTGTTTTTTGGTTAAGACTGTATACTTATTACGTGATGTTGGCGATCTCATTCTTTGCCAGTTGTTTGTCTTGTGAGTTTTGCTGTACTGAACTGTTTGTTATAATAATGTTGAGGATATTCAGTTAAAATTATTGAGGTCGCATTTTCCTATCACTTTAGGGAACTGTTCGTAAGAGGCCTCTTGTCCCACAATCGCGTTTGTAAGGTATGTAGGATGCGTCAAAGACATCCTTCAACCCCTTAAGGTTATTATCATTTTATCCATGTAACCTACTGAGCAGCAGGAGTCAAGTGGAGGCAAATTGAGCATGTGCTCTCTCAGGCTGAGCAATTACGTGGCTGTATGTACCATTGGACACCTTTGCTTTCTTCGACGGGTAGAGCAAGGCTCGAGAGGACCAAGCATCAGGGAGGCTCTTCCAGACTGAAAGTGGCACACGTTGCATCGTATTCGGGGCCTGCTGAATGGCTCTGGTCTGGCTGGTGAGCCCGTTGCACTGACACGTAAGTTTTGTGGCCTGACATCATTTCTCCAACATCGTTCTTCCAATCATAAATCCTTGGTTCTTCAGTTACATATTTGTTCGTTCAGGTTATGATTTTCTTCAGTTCCAAGATATCCCTTCAGTGAAGATTTTGTTCGGTTTGTAACATCACTCATGATCCTCGAGTTATCCTGTGTCTTTTAAGTTTATTAAAGGTGTATTGAAATTTTGTTAACATTTTTTAGTGATTCTGAGTTTTTTTAAACAGTTTGTGCTTCAAGTAATTCCTTTTGTGAATCTTCAATTTTTGGCTTTGATTTTCAATTCATGAGCCCTTCTTTGTTCTGCGAGTTAGATTTCCACCAACCATTTTCAGTATTATTTATTTGTCTTTGGGTTTCTTTATTGTATCTTGTTCATTCGCCCATTTTGTTTTGAGATTTCCAAAGTATTTTACTGTGTAGTTAATACATACTACACTGGTCTCGCTGGGCCCTTTAGTCTTGCATTGTTAAGATGGCAGACATTGATGCATTCCCCTTTTTTCATTTTTTCTTTTCTTTTAAAAGAATCATGCAACCATTCCTACGGAGGACTGAAAAAACTTGGAAGATTCCTCACTGAACGTGTTCAGATAGCTTTTTCGGTGCACCGTTCCTCAGTTGATTCTTACCAGGATATCAAGGAGAAACTTTTGAAGTGGAACAAGGTCTTCAAAGAAAAGCGAGATAGCCGAGGTAAGGCCATGATGTTTACCAAGGCTTCGATGAAACAAGGAGAGTCTGTACGCTTGCTTAAGAATCTCTTTTTATTTACATTCCCCTTTCTAAGCAACAGAATCAATCCTATGATTCCAAGCTCGTGGAAATATTGGCAACTACAAGTTAAATACTTGCAATGTGTGCAACTGGTAACGCATCGTAGCGGCCAGTTCAACAAGAAAACAAAATCGTAACAGAAGAACACTTCCAATGGGCCCAGTAAGCCACAGAATGCTACTGCAAAGAGCACATTTACCTCCATGATGACGAAAAAGCCTTATATAAGAAGCAGTCATTGAATGAGGATCTACTTTTTCAAGGACTGATTTTTTCAATTTCCTCAGAGTAAAAATTGTCAGGTGTAAAACCTCAACATCTTCAGGGCTAAGACCCGAGAGCTCATGAGAAAAACAGAGCCATGAGGAAAAATCACCTGTGGAAGCCATGAGGATAGAGTAAGTATAATCACATCCCCTGGATAAATAAGTCCTGAGTACAAAGTTAATGGTCAAAAAACGCTCCTCAAAAAATAGAATCCTATGAAGAAGCAACATGAAACGCTCTTCTGCGGCGCAACAACAAATATGAAAACTACCTTAAGTTCTCTATTAACGAGAACCATATGCATACTGACAACTCTTAGCATGATTGCAGAAGTCCCACCATTTCTATCTACATCTTTTTCACCTCAAATTAATCCAAGTCAAGTTGAAAATAATTCAAGTCACGTTCAAATTAATCCAAGTCAATTTCAAATTAATCCAAGTCAAGTTCAATTTCATCCAAGTCAAGTTTAAATTAATCCAAGTTAAGTTCAAATTAATCCAAGTCAAGATCAAATTAATCCAACCCTAAGTTGAGTTAACAAATTCTCTACGTGCAACAAATTCTAGACGTGCAACAAATTCTCGACATGCAACAAATTCTCGACATGCTTAAGAATTTACACAATCACTCGTTAATTTGAGCGTTTTTTGTGTTAATTTAATATGTATCTATTGGATGTGATGAGCGAGGCAATCGTTTTTCCTTTCAGCGAGAAACACAAAATTTCCGCCGGTGTTGCAATCTAAAGACAAGCTGTCGTAAAATGTGCTAAGTATCCAGCATCAGGAGGCAGAGTGTGATTCAGATCTTAGAGCGGTGTAAAAGATACAAGTCAATTATAAAAACTTCGTATTATATTACTCATTAAAGTTGTTTTAAAATTCTCCATTAATGGCAGTATGCATACATTCAAATAATTATTTTCAAATGGGAATTTTATAACCCATAGTAGTATCGAGGATTTATTTACACTCATTTAGAGATTTACATACATGCGTGAAATTTCACTTTATCACATATATGAAATCATGTATACAAGCAACTACATTAGATTACCTTTGGACGATATGTAGATTGAATCTTTGAAAGAAATATACAAATGTGATTCACTGAGTACTTATGTACGATACCGTTTGATTACAATATATATATGAGTACGTTACTATACAGATACATTCCTGCATTAGCAATAAAAATGTTACCATTCCTTCAAAATAATAGACCAAGGCAAATATATCATCTATGTCGATGAAACAAATTGTAACTTATTTTTACGAAAATCGTTTGAACGAGCGAAAAGAGGACTTTACATTATATATATTTCTTATATGATATATGAAAATTTTATCTTTCATTTAGATTAAATCTACACATCGTCTAATAGTAATCTTATGTAGTTGCATGTTTATATGATTTCATAAATGGGATAAAATGGAATTTCACGCAAATAAATCTCTATATGAGTGTAAATAAATCCTCGATACTACTATGGGTTATAAAATTCCCATTTGAAAATAATTATTTGAATGTATGCATACTGCCATTAATGGAGAATTTTAAAACAACTTTAATGAGTAATATAATACGAAGTTTTTATAATTGACTTGTATCTTTTACACCGCTCTAAGATCTGAATCACACTCTGCCTCCTGATGCTGGATACTTAGCACATTTTACGACAGCTTGTCTTTAGATTGCAACACCGGCGGAAATTGTATATGTTCCTCGCTGAAAGGAAAAACGATTGTCTCGCTCATCACATCCAATAGATATATGTTTAACACAAAAATCGCTCAAATTAACGAGTGATTATATCAATTTTAAGCTTAACTTATGGTTGGATTAACTTGAACTTAACTTGGATTAATTTAAACTTGACTTGGAGTTATTTGAACTTGACTTGGATTAAATTGAGCATGACTTGAATTCAATTGAACATGACTTGGATTAATTTGAAGTGAAAAAGGTGTAGAATTAACTCATGAGGTATGCCGGTGTTTCTTTGGGCACCTCACAAGACAACAAGACCTGCATGAACCTATTTCATTAATGAGACTCACTTGAGCAGCAGTGTCTAAGAAATGAGAGGTGCGACCAGTAAAGATTATAGAAGAACATGTGAATGATCACTGACAACCACAGGTCTTAACAACTGACACAGCACAAACACAAAGCTCATCGTCAGGGTTCGAGTCTTTGTCAGAATGATCACTTAGAATTTCGAATAGTTCCACTTCAGAAAGAAGATTTATACGACTTTGAGAAGGAGGTTCGTAGCTCTCGCTCTCACTAACGGGTTGTGTGTGTGTATAGAATAACAGGCAAAATTTGAAAATGAATTTGTTAACTGGGAGCATTATAGGTTAACGCAGAGACCCATGTCGTCAAAGGAAAAGTACTCGTACAAATTCCTTCTCAGATTGGGCTACCCTAATGGCAGAATTTTGGGGAAATTAGATCACCGTTGGCTAAAATAATGACAGACACCCTTCGATGGGAGGAGCTAGGATGAAAAGAAACAGATTTTTTTTAAAATAGAGGACAGCTTTAGCGAAACGGTCGCATACAATGTGGTTGTGAAGCGCCGCACGTGATGAAGTAGGAAGACGGTTTCGATCTTGGCAAATAGAAGTTAAATCTGGGTCGTGCGGAATATGTTTTGAATTCATTTGACCATGAAACAAATAAAAAAAAGTATAAGTAACCAGCAATAACAAGTCGTGTATGGTATTGCGAAGATGCCTCATCAACGTCGTAAAAGGATAAAAGCAACGATCGTGTAAAAATCTTGCGCGAAATCTGCAACACTGGCGAGTTTCAACGAATTCTAGGCTCCGCATCCTGTCCTCGAATTAGGAACTGATGCCGGAAGTACTAAACTGGATGAGAATTTAAAGAATAGCCTTAGGAGACGTTTGTATTTATTCGCACAATGAAATGCAATCACTGCGTACTACATTAACTGGAATGTATTGGTTTAATATGTCAAATATACGGAAATCGTTGTGCAAAAGTCTACGGTTTTTTGTTAGATATTTCAATTATTTATGTTCTTGACTGTGAAGAACAGAAATTTTCCAGGTAACGCAATCCTGCCCAATGCAATTCAGTTCAGTAGTAGGGCTTCAACGATGGCGTTAATTGATTAACAGAGATTAAATTGTCAAGTGTGCTGTTGTGCGTAGCCATTGTGCGTTAGGGCTAATTCGTGTGAGTGTGTCTTGGAAAAACACAAAGTGAACAATGTCCCAAATGTATGATCTAGTGTCAGCCAAAAAAAGAGTCAGAAATTCTGGTTTCAGAATTTTAAATCAAAAGCATGCATCTCGGTGAGTACCCGTAACAATTTCATGATCTTATTTCATTTGTTAATGTAGTAGGAGTGAATATAAATTTTGCATCTTCTATCTTACTCTAGCACCTTACAATATTATTTAGGTCTGTGAAGAGGCGTGCCAGTCCTCCATCCAAGAATCCTGCTATAACGCAATTTGTCAAAAGAGGACACACAGTTTATGTCAGTGATGTACAGTTCCAGCTCAATGTAGACTAGTATAGTCTTTGCCGTTTGCTCTCATCATTCCATAAGATTTTTATTTTTAACCATAATGACAAAATTGAACAGAAAACAAACATGTTGAAATGGTGGATATACGGAGATGCATTACATCAGCCATTAAGCTGAACAGCTATGTAAAACTGCAGCAAAATTTTGTACAAGTAAATAGTAACAGGAAACAAGTAATCTCATAAAAGGAAAGATTCACTTGAAGCTTCTTAGCTTTACTTTAAGCAAGGACAGAGGGAAGGAGGCACTAATCTTTCTTCAAGTAAAAAACAAAAAAACACAAATTGCGGACTGTGAAAAGTACAGGATACGCACCCGGATATGAGATCTTAGATTGGGAAACTTTAAATTCATGCCGCATCGTATTAGAGCTGAAACGTAAAAAAATGGAGAGAACACATGAGAGGTTATCCGGATACAAAATTATCATGTTTTGAAATGAAAAAAGTTCAAAAATTTGTGATGCGTGTTATTCATGCAATTAAGTGGTAACGCTTAAAGAAAAATATGCAAAATACGATAGCAAGGTGACTTGTCATCGGTACTTGACATATAAAGGCTTATTTTCCACCAGACTTCTTAGGTTGAGTATTATGGAACTGATTTGATGGCTTTCTTAGATATTTCACACGTAGCATGAAAATTTTCACGTGGTTTGAAAAGAGCAGGAAAAACATGCACGTACTCTACCAAAATTTCAGAGTTTGTTCATGATCCAACATCAGCGCTCAGTAATTGAATATAAAAATTTTGGATCTAAATTCAATAAAAAAGTGCAAAACTAAGAACTGTAATCAAATTATCTAACACCTTACACTTAGTATCCTCTTTTTTAACATCCATGCATTCACATATACACTAAGTGACTCATTCACACTACTGTATAGATTTTTTGATCTAGAATGTAGGAGCATTGTTTAGTTTTAAAGCATTCTAATCGTAATTCGAATGTAGTCTGTTGGAGGAAATATATATTCTAAAATAAAGTGGTCTATTTCCCTCTTATATTCATGTACACATAATTCAAAGAAATTTGAAACTTAGAAATGGCGATCTGAACTATTGCAATGATATCGTATGGCTGTTGGAGACAGAGATGCATCTGGATGGCTCGTGCTGTGAGAGAGATACCTGAATGTTGGCCATTTTTGAAAAATCGTTGGAGAGTTGTACTTCCAACACGTGATTGCAGACGTCGATCACTCTGGTAAAGATACGCACTACCACTACCCCACCACTCATCCAATCAATTTTCCTGTGAAAAATTGAAAATTTTCCTGTGAAAAATTGAAGCAATCATTCTTCTATAAAACAGATTCTTTCTATAAAACACGGACAGTAGATTCACGTTACAGTTTGAGGCATCA
>JACJUY010005751.1:3014-43154 GCA_014220935.1 Platorchestia sp. MABIK
TCTGTGGGTATTTAAATGGAAGTCTGTGGGCATTTAAATGGATGTCTGTGGGCATTTAAATGGATGTCTGGGCATTTAAATGGTTGTCTGTGGGCATTTAAATGGAATTGTGTACTCGTCTAAATGGAACTAGGTGCCTCCTATATCGATTACAGAACCGTGTATACCTAACCTTGAAGCGACCATTTATATTCGACGATGAGATCACCTGTACGTCTATAGCATCGATTATTGAGTGATGGAGCCTCCTAGTGGTCGGAGCTGCTGTGGACTAACACTCGTTAATAGCCATGCAATTTAAATTGGTATGAATAAGGTCGCAGACGCATGTGAGCAGATTTGAGTTTCATCTTTATATAAAGAGAAAACTGAAAAGTTTTGCATTCTCTGCGAATAGAAATTTTCAATGAGTGGAGATTTTTTTTTGTTCTGGCGACCTAAAGCCTCTCATTTATTTTGGACGGGTAATGGGTCATGTATTTACAGAGAGAGCGGAAACAAGGTGGATACCGGTGGTGCCGAGCGTCGTATCTATCGTATTTAGATGGAAGAGCCTGCGAGATGTCGAGGGCGGATGCCTAGCAGAGTGACAGGATTTAGAAATGTCAAGGAGCGTTGTTGCGCCGCCGCCGTGCGACGAGGAAAGATTTTTATTTGTTCCTCAATGGCATTTCACGTGATGTGCATGCGCTGTGACAGTTTTATTGCTTTGTGAATCTTGTTCTGAGATCGATAATTTTGCCGGCATAATTCTGAAGGCTCTTGACAGTGTGTTTCTCTGGTTTTCTGCTTCGTATTGTTCTCATTGGCATACTCTTAACTTGTGGATGTGGAGAAAATGTTAACTTAATTAACTAACTCACGTCGTATTCAGTTTCTTCCTTTTTTCAAATTTCAAGCTTTCTTCATAAAAATATAGATTTATTTAGGACTGTTTTAATTGAAATATGTTACTAGATATAGTAACTCACCTGACAATCTTCATCGTGATTTACTACTTTCTATTCTGTTTAGAATAAATAAATGCCTCTTGGCTTCATGCTTATGATCATTATCTCCAATAGACATTTATTTCCACATCTCTCGGTGTAAGCGGTATAATGTATCAAGGTGATGTATTCCACTAAATTGTTCTTGGAGTTTTCACCTAGTTATTCTACTTGCTAAATGAATTTTCATGAGAGAGAGCCGTAATGTCGATATATTTCTCATGTTTTTAACGCAGACAGTCTATAAAAACATTTATAGTTAGTTTATGTAAAGTTTTACTGTCTATTCATTACAGTCTATTCAGTCTAACGCTCTAAATTTTTCACGACCATAACTAGTTGTGTTTTGCAGACGAGTGTTTATATCATCAAATTTTGACCTGGTGGCAAACCAATTTCCGACGATACACAGCAGCGTATTGACGAGCCGGACTATGTTCTTTTCACTTCACAGTTAATGCTCAGTTTGACCAAGGTTTCACTCAAAGAAGAGTTTGATATGCACTTACCTCTTAGATGAAAAATTTATAAAATGTCAGGCTCGTTTCTTTCGTGCTTCTTGTACTTCATTTGCATGTTTTTGATCGATTGCAATTAAAGAATGCTCTGTCTCTATCTTCTGAACAGCTGAACCTGGTATTGTGTCACAGATAACATGAACTGCTACTGTAGGGCTTATAGAAAATCGGCTGCGTTCAAAATGAAGTAAAAAATTTTCCTGTGGCGAGTTCCTTACCAACGGAAGTTCTCCTGTCGAACGTAAATGTGATTTATATTAATTAATGTTATGTGCTCAGTTACTCATGTTTGTCATACATGAAGTTATAGAAGGCAGCATTTGTGTAGTACCTTCGAAGAAATTATTTTTTGACGTTGTTGCGCTCTTCGTTTCTCATTTTCTTCGGGCTTGTGAAGTTGTTCGAAAAAGCAATTGAAAAAGCCAAGAAAATATTCCATCAGGTAATTTTTGTTTAAATTCTTTATCGTTGTTTGATGGTTTTAACTTATGAATGAAGTTGTAGGCCCCGAGCTAAAAGTTATGTAAGCCTTTTTCGTTATAATTTATTTATTTTTGTTCTTTTTTTCAATGTTGTCCAGTTTTTCAGCCCTTATTGCTTTCTTTCTATCTTGCTGCCTAACATTCCTTCTCAACTTGCTGGTTCCATGCGCATGGAACTTTGTTTGAGAACAAACCTTGTTCATAGATTCCTCTTTCCCATTCCCTCAAAGGGATACAACTATTGTATCAGTTGGAATGGGCGCTTTCAAAGGCTAATATGAGGCTCCCAGCTGAGAGTTAAGTAAACCTTATTTTTGTCAAAATAAAATGTTTTTTATTTTGTTGAGGGCTGTTTTTTCGGTTCACTACGGCCCTGTTTCGCAGCACCTCTGACTTTCTCCTTCAACCTTATCGTGTTTCATAATCTTTGTAACTCGCTATTTCTAAGCGCAGGAAATCTTTTGTGAGAACACCCCTTGTGCATAGATTCTGCGTTCGCTTAACTAAATAATGTTTTCATACTTCCTTTCTTTGAAAATCTTTGTTATAGTAAAGAAGGCTGACACTAACTTATTATCTAATCCCCCGTTCCCTTCATTCCATAATAAATAGTGCGTTCATCTTTTCTCTCATCGAAACATTTTCGTCGTGGTGAGGTAGGCATAAAGTCACTTAGATTGTAATATAATCTATAATTGAACTATGGAACACAGCTGCAATTGGTGTATAAAATTGTTACCCGACAATGCTATTGTTAATATGGAACTTTGTTGGTAAAATGAAATTTCCAAAACAACCACTTGTACGTGCACTAAAATGAATGTAATTCAGATCTTTCATTCAGTAAACAGTTTTAAGAACAGATTGTTCTGGTCGCGAATCATCCGTGGGCATATTCTGGTCGTCTTTGGTGAACTAAACCAGTGGATGGCAAATTTGAGACAGCTTATTTTTCCTTGTGAGTGTGACGTTGTGAGCTTCTAAGTGTTGTCACGTGCATGCGTGATCTTATAGATTCCATGGAGCTCATCTCATGCATATTGCGGCCTCATACAGTACTGAGCTGCTGTTAAACGTCGCTTACGGCAGTCACGATGTGCCGAAACATGCGTTGGAGTTCAGCTCCGCCACAATCTGTCTGTCTGCTTTATTTTAGCGCTGCGCCCCAGTCGACTGAATGTTCTCGACTGCTTCTTTTAGACGTGATGACTTCTGTGTGTCGTGCGTGTGGTTTGTTTTTTGCCCGCAAGTTCTGCATTGTTATTGATGTTTTGGGTGAGGGTTTTTGTTTTTTTGGGGAAACTTTTAGGATTAATTCCGTGTCGTACGCGAGTTATTATTGAAGCGTTGAGAACTAAGTTGTTAGCTTTGTAAGCCGTGTCATTGGTGTTAGCGTAAACGTTGGTTTGCTTTACGCGAAGTGGTGGTGCAGCGGCAAAAAAATGACGAATATTTTTCAACTTACTGATTTAAAACCTTTGTGATTACTCGTATTGTTGTTAACTATCAATTAGTGATTTTTGGATTATTATAGCTTTTTATAAAGTACTTAAGAAATCAGCCAAAAAAATCGTGAAAGAAAATAAAGTTTGAGTTCTTTACATTGTGTGTCTTCCTATCCCAATTCTATTAATATATTTCAGTCTGAGAAAAGTTTTCAGAAGAAGCTGATGCTTATTATTTAGCAATAAAATTTTTTTAACAATTAAATATTGAGGAATTTAAATTATCACTATGTAAGCTTACTATTTTGTAGTGAAATTGCCCTGTGGGAGTTGTAGTTTTGCGGCTATTCCTGTGTTTAATAATGCGATTAAAATCTTCCTTTAAAAACTCGGATTTCTTAGCGTCTATAATATACGTGTTTTATAAGTATGTGTAACGGAATTCATCGTCAAATCATGTTACAAGAATCTTTCGCTCAAGTATTTTTGTTACCGTAAATATGTATTGAGTTCAGATATAAACTAATTGAAAAATTGCCCCGTATCTCTCCTGTGAAAAATAGTCGCTCTTTCACTGGACCGTTCTCTGGTCCTACGATAGTTTTTCCTGTGTTAAAATGTTTTTGATGTATGTATCATGTATTATTTTGAATGTGAATAACCTTGAATTTTTTTATTTCGTCTGAGTTTTATCGTGTTCCTCTGTCTGAATAATCACAATGTTTAATTTCACTTGGTCATCGTGCCTTTTAAATGCTTGTCGAGTCAAAATTTGAGAATATTCTCATCACATTTGTTATCATCCTATTGGTACTCGTAACATCTAATTTTCAATTTCTTTTGAAGTTTGAATATTTCCCCCCTAAAGAATGCAAGTAGTTGTTCCGTTCCGCGTTAAATTGGCAGTTTCTTCGTGTGTACGTGCGCAATTTTTCGCTGTTTGTTCTAATGTTCGAGAGTTTTGCGTGAGGCCTTCATTGGGCTTTCCATTTTTAGGTTGCGGATCTAATTCCATTCTTTGCACGGGAGGCCATTCTCTTTTTCATGGAAGACTTTTTTCCCAGTGCTATTCAAATGCTTATTTTTGAGTTCACCGTTCCTCTAAAAGAAACACAATTGCCGTGCTCGAAAGGCAAAAATCGCTCTAGCTTTGTTCGGCATCACCGCTCTTTTGGGCCGGCCCCTCTCCAACGATACTTTCTCTTTAAACTCTGCCCAGTAATTGCCTGTACGTAGCTGTCTTGACTTCTGATGACTTTTGATTTGCTCGCTTTCAAAACTGGCCCGAATTGCTGTCCGCTTCCGCACGCGTGACGAGCCATAATTTGTCCTCCACCATTAGAGGACTTTTTCTTGCAGAGGACTTACTGCTTTTTTTTTCTCCGTGCAGGAACACACCTTGTGCAGAGATTCCGCACTCCCTCAACTCCATTTCAGGTAATGCCTGCATTTTTTCTCTTTGGCACACATTAAGTTATGAAAGGCTTAAATTAACTTCTGATCAACACTTAGTTTCCTTTTCTTCCCTATTCTTCATTTTCTCCTACTTTCCTTTTCATCTTCTTTTTTTCCTGATTCTTTGATCTTGTTTCCTGTCTTTATACCTTTTTCTTGCTCTTTATTTTATTTGCTTTTCTCTATACCTAGAATTTACATAGCTTTGTCCCCCGTATTTTATAGCACTAATTACTGAAGTTAAGACCGGACTAGAAAATTCCAGCAAATAAGAATATAGTCGCTCTGGCGGTTCGTGAAAACGGACACAGCGTATCTTCTGACTCGCAGTCCTTTGATTAAAGCTTTTAAATACGCGTTAACGTAACCTAACTTTTAACGCGTTGACCGCGTTTCTGCGGTTGTTAGCGGCTCGTTTGGTTAGGATGCAAGTAGCAAAATTGGGAAAACGACTTCACTCTTCGAATACATTTTATCCTTCCAATTAAATTGAAAATGTAATTGCACGATAACATTTCACCTCCTATGATAACATTTATTTCTTATTTTTTAAAAAGATCGTGAAACAGATGAAATGTCATTCATTTATACCGGTACGTGAAAGAGTAATTTAACGAATGGTAAACATACAGCTCAATATACGGGGAACGTGTTAATTTCTTTTCATCCCTTATGCTTATATTTTGCCCAAAATCGGACTGTTTAATCAGTTCCTGTTCTTGGTGCCCTTCTGAACGTACTCTTAACTTTCTCTATCGAGTCCCTTTTTTTCTGACAGCGTTTGTTTCGCGAAGTAGTTGAGTTATTCTCTTATAACCATTTGCTCGATTTCCAAATTGTTCTTTAATTATTTTGCATTTGTGACTGCTGCGGCAATTGGCTCCGGCGGATGAGGATGTTGACTCGAATGTAGATTTGGGTGTACGCAGTTGTATTGTAGATATTCCGTTGTGACCGTGCAGTTTGGACATGTTCGCAAGCTCTACGCAATATTCAGGAGGTTGGTTGTAACTAAACTCTTATTTCTCTCGCTAAATTTGCTTTCGATTTGTACGCTCGTTAACTGGCTGATTATACTTTTTAAGAGCACGTTAAATGTGTTCGCGTTTTTTATTTCTTCTCTAACAATTTCAAGTAAATGTGAAAACTATTATTCATCGAATGATGTCTGCTCTCAGTCTTCTCTTCTTTCAGACAATTCATAATTTAGGGAATTATTTTCCAAAAGATAATATTTGCATTTAACTTTCTCTTAAAGGTTCAACTTCTGCGCAGTTTTGTTCACTATCTAGTTGAAATTCTCGTGAAACTTCTTCTTCCTTGAAGTCGAGTAAAACTTTTCTTCCGTGACGCACAGCGCTAAGTGCTGTCTTTCTTGCTTTTGTATCTTTCCTACGTGTGATGGCATTGATTTTGCGCAAGCGAGCGCTTCGTGTTCTGGAAATCTCATAAGGAACACGCTGACCTGTATTGTACCTGGAAAACTTACTGCACGCTCGCTGCTGCATTGCTGCGATGACGTAACTTGCATGAAAATCCTGCTCTAGGCTTATGCCTTGGGATTGGTTTACGATTTGATTTGTTGAATAAGAACTTATAAGTATTTTAGACACTTTTGCAAACTGACTTCTTACCGGCCTAACGCTGTGAGCACTCAAGGGCTGTGACTCCCTCCTGTGATGATGGAATGAGGTCATGCATGTGAGCACCATAGGCCTTTTTAAATCAATTTGTGGCTGCACATAACTAAATTACGGCTAAGAGAAACTTCTGATATGACCAACCACAACTAAAATCCTGCCTCGGATACCTCGACCTGTGTCCTCTGCTGCAAATAATTTTGGGCTCCGACAGAAATGACGGGTATGGAAATAGCCGCAGATACCCATGCAGGGAAACGTATCCCCAAAAAATCTGCACCATTTCTGTTGAGCATCGTCTCGGCTATTTTAATGGTAATGATAAAACGTCGTATTTTTTGTTGAATTTCGGAAAAAGTTTTTTTTCTTGCGAAACTAGCATATATCTCAAATAATTTGCGATATTTGTTTACCACGACCATGTATCGGAGCATCGAATAACGTTAAATTTTCTATTTCTATTAACTTCGATTTCTCTATCTTCTTCGAACAATTAAACTTTCAATGCTGATAGTTTCCACGCCCTAATTAATTTTCTACAGATAGTTTGCACGCCTCTATCAACTTTCTACCCGCTGAAAACTCCGTTGTACAATTAAATTTTGTTATGACCACCGTGAGGTAATTTTTCAAGACTACACCGAGGCCTTTCTTTGTTTGGCCGGTGTCTCCGGGTGAGTGTCGAGCTCTGTTGCCAGGCGCAACTCGCAAAAGGAGAGCGCGTGATGGAAACTCCTCTTCTGTGGTCACTAGTGGCAGCATTGCAGCCTGCAAGTGTCCGGCAACAGTCGAAACCATGGTCAGAAATTGACATAGCAACATTAGCTTAGAAATTGCAATTGTCATACCAACGTTGTTGTGGTGGTCATGGCAATGAGTCAATTTCTATGTACGTCATGGTCAACATTGTTGTGGTGGTCATGTCAATGAGTCAATTTCTATGTGTGTCTCAGTCAACGTTGTTGTGGTGGTCATGATAATGAGTCAACATCTATGTATGTCATAGTCAACGTTGTTTTGGTGGTCATGGCAATAAGTCAATTTCTATGTATGCCATAGTCAACGTTGTTGTGGTGGTCATGTCAATGAGTCAATTTCTATGTATGCCATAGTCAACGCTGGTGTGGTAGGACCACTAGGTTGACTGAGTTCTACGCTGATCGTTTTTTCCAAAAAATGATCACACTGGAGAATTTTGGCCTGCGAAAACAACACTTCGAATGTTGGCAACTCAACCTGTAAAGTTTACCTGTACGTCGCTACACCTGCATCGCTACGACACGTAACGTGTTCAAAAATCCTGCTCCTGACTTTCGTCTTCAGACTGGTTTACGATTTGCTTTGTCGACTAAGAATTTAAAAATATTTTGCGCCCTTTTACAAACTTCTTACGTGAAGGCTATGTTGTTACGATTTGAGGTATTTCCAAAGATTTAAGATTTGCAGATAATTATAAGTGTACATATCTTCAAGTGGCGTAAAATAGCAAATGAGTTTAGGTGAGTTATCTTTTTCTATGCCTGACTGTGGGACCAGTGCTCCCATGGGGGAATACTGTTAGGTTACCTCAGCTATAGATAGGTCTTCAGGCTACCTGTCTTTCGTGCCCAATTTTCTTCTTTTTGTTCTCATGTCTTCTTCGACATCTCTTCTGTATCTTTTTTCGTCTTCCTTCCTTACTTCCTGTTTCTATGTGCAAGGTGCTTTGTGTGGAAACTCGCCTTGTGTACAAATTCTAGGTTTTCTACAGTCCATTCTAAATAGTCCCTTTTCTTCGCTTTATCGAGATTGATTTTTTGTGGCTAGGGAGTCTCAAACTAACCTTTATAAAATATTTGTTAAGTTGAATGATCATTCAAAGGTACGTCTAATGCACTGTATTCCTTACACATGACATATTAGCTTATTTTTCATCAGTGGGGTTATTGGAAGTCTTTCAAATAGCCAGTTGCTAATTCAGCGGGTGGCTTGCAGAAGGTAGCAGTGATAGCCATCCATGTGTGAGAGTTAAGATGACCATCTCACCAACTATCACGCACTTCATGGAGCGCATCAGAAGATGTTTCTTCCACAATGCTTGTAGACTCGATGCTCTTCCTTACAGACGTGTTTGTGTTTGTGCTCCACTTAGCTTCAAGAGCTGGCATCTGTCCTTGGCTGGTGTTCTAGAGAACTTTGCAGTCCGCATGCTCAACACGAAATAAGCGCTCCGCTTCGTTGTATGGATCATATTATCCATGCCGTTTTGAGGCACTTTTTAGGCTTATTACTTTCAGTTGCTCCTGTTATGGGGAAAACTGTCGTGCTGCCGATGTCTTGAGGACGCTGAGGCTGCTTCGTTGAATTTTTGTCGGGTTGTTTATGTTTGGTGTTCACAGTTGCTTTTCAAAGTTTTATGGTAGTTGTTCGTTGCCTAATTTCAATTTTTAAAAATTCTACTAGAATTTATTCAATCGAGAATGTTTATACGTAATAATGAGTGTATAAGTGAAATATTCATTTTGATGAATTAGTGAGAAACTTGGGATGATCTTTAAAGTTTCTCTTGTGGCCGGTTGTATCAGTCTATCAGTTTTCACGTGTACTATATATCTCGTTCAGTTCGTTTGTCACAATCAGCCGGCGCTGTTGCTGAAGGGAAACTTATTTAGCCGACTGTGAATCGTGAGGAGTAGTCTTCCAGCTGTCATTATCTTCAGATTTAATGTGACTAACCGTCGACGGTAAATAAAGTGTGGATTCCGTCGTGAGGAGTGTGAGTTCCGAAATGTTTTAGGCGTGAATGCAGCAAGTGTGACGTTCATTATGTTTTAGCATTGCTGTATCGTAGACTGAATCAGAGTGTTCTGGGCTACATTAGGGCCACAACCCAATGTGGGTGTGACACCCACGGGTCGAACGAACTTAAATTCTATGATAACTTTTCAATTTTAAGTTAACAAGAATTGATTATACTAACTGGTACGTTTCAATTGAAGATATTGAAGATGAAGGATAGTAACGGTCACTCGAACGGGGCATGTTCTCGAACGTTACGCGGAGAAATCCTAATGGAGCATCTCTGAGGAGACGGTAAAAATAGCCTGTACATGTTTAAAACACTACGCGCGAATTTACCATCGTGGATTTTGTAATTTAGACTTTGAAAGACAATCGAAAGATCAGGAGACCAAATCTTCGCTTCACGAGTCATCTGACGCGGTTTTCTACTGAAGAGTCGGTTGCGCGAGGTTTTACGCGCCGAAACGACTTGTGTGGCCCAGTAACTCTCTGTAAGTTGAGATTAGCGCCACTTCCCACCCTAACATTCGATTCGCACGTAATTGGCCGCACTCGTCGAGTCATAACTCCGACGGCCGTCACGCCGCTGCCTACGCGCGGCAGATCCTCCAGTGCGAAGTTGTGCTGATTTATTCACCAAGGGTGCCACAATAATCCTATTTTATTGCCACCTTCAGAAAGAGGCGCTCAGGTCGCTCATTCGTCTAATCCTTCTCCCTCGCTCTTCCTCTCCGCACCCTCGGCTCCCTCTCTCGACTCTACCCTACATGACCTTCCGCGATCCATGCCTCCCGCTACTCGCTGTCCCCATTCTGATCTCAAATTCCTGCCGTTCTATTAAGTGCATTTTTCTCCGTGGATCCAGCCATCTTTATCCTGCTAAATATCCCATTTTTATCTTCGCATATTTCGTTTTCGATTTTTAACCGACTGATTCGGTTATGTTTTGCTTGACTTGTTCAACTTTCACTGAGTTTCTGTCATCTTTTCTGTCCCTGACGCAGCTCACACCTTGTGCCCCACCGCCCTCCGATTTCGTCACTAGCAGAACACAATGCAATTGTCGCTTCGATTATCGCCCCAACCGAGTTAGGGTCTGTTGTTAAATTCCAAACAGAGTTTTATTTTCTTACTGGCCGGCAAATTGAACTGCCGCCGTCATTATTTGCCCGCGGTTATTTGATTGGCAGCCTCAGAGGTTATTTTGCTAATTGTACCCGTGCTGAGTTGCCATTTTCAATTGCCTTCTTGATTGCCGTAATTTGATATTAGGCTGGTTGTCGATGGCCTTGTTTACTCGCGTGCAAAACACTCGTAAATTATTCCGGTTAGCCGTGGCGTCGCGTAATTTCCTCATCAACGAATCCTTAGTAACTTAATTACTTTTGCGGCCCAACAAGATTCGAAGTTTTGCATTTAATCGTCGACAAATTTACTTTTCCCTTTCCAAGTATTATGGCAACAAAGATTGTGAGTTAATTTTGCTTGGTAAATTTACTCGTTATTATTCTCGGGAAATTCGTCGGCCCTATTATTTTTCGGAATTTCAAAAAATATTTGCTTTTTTATTTACTGCTACCTCAGCTGAGCTGGTGAGTGTCTGGTCGGTCACTCGACATTTGTAAAGCTCAAAAAAGAAAAATTTATCATTCCATTATTCCGCTGAACACTTTGGACTCATTTCTTTCGATGCCATTACTTTGATGTGAAAGATTGAGAACAATGTAAAATTAGTGAGTCGGATTGCAACCATCGTTGAATAATAATGTTGTTTTTGGGAAAGGTTATTTTTTACTTCTCAATATCACAAAAATCCCATGCAACATTAATTTGAATGGCTGCAGAATAGATTGGTTTAAATCTGACTCATTTTATTTTCTATGAAGTGTTCCTTGCATTCTGAAATCACTTATTTCATGTGTTCTAATACTTGCAGTTCGCGTATTGCGTACTTGCGCTAATAAGCAAATGCTATAATATACTTTAAGTAAGATGTTTATAATTACTACAGCAGTTATTTCTGTTGCTGCGTTACAAAATTTTCTGTTCCGAAAACTAACAACAATTGAAATCTCATGTTCTACACGAGGTCCACTGATTTGGACTATGGTCCACAGTGCACCGCCAACGTAGCTAGCATTCCCCGAGAGACTTGTAGGATTCGTGAACTCCGCTCAGAGAGATACTTTAACCCAATAACGGCCAAATTGTTTCGATTAAGAACCAAATATCACGGGTATTCCCCTCGTATTATTATTCATGAAATCCAGTACTGTATGAACTTTCCATCGAAGTATTTAGGATATAAGGACGACGAGAATGGTTCCAAAATGTCCTTTAAAAAGGACGTTGGCCGATAATGGGTTAATGTAGCTTACCTCGTCATTAAAGTTTAGAGCATTGGTGCTCCTCTTTTGTGTTGCAGTGATGCTTGTCAGGCTTAATCCCAGGTCTTACTGTAAGGTACATGTGCGTTTCTTTTTCTTTCCGTTCGTTCTCTCCCTTATTGGTGTACTGTGCCAGCGGCCTCAAGCGCGGTTGTCTTCATTTGCTTTTCGGCTTCTGTCGGCCACTTGTTTAGTCGATGGGCCCACGCTTGTGTTACTGGCTGTGCCATCTCGGATGCTGAAATTTCTACCATCCTGATGCGACTTATACCGAACTTGACAGTTTCTCTCTGATGGTTACTGCAATTGAGCAGAAAGTGTAGTTAAAACCCTTAAAATGCAGTGATGATAATAGTAGTTTGTGTAAAGTAGAGTTTAGTTTTTTATCTTTGTATAATGTAATTTTAGTTTTTTAGATTAATATAATGTTACGTTTTACACTATTTTCACGAGCTTGTACTATGCGTAATTGTTGGTTTTCTTAATCGATAATTTCAAACTCGAGTTGTCCGTCAGAAGTTAGATTTATACTCCAGCATGCAAAATTTTATTACATTATTAATGCCATTTTATAAATTATGTATGCAGTTTCTTTACCTAATTTACGCGTATGACTTTAATAATCAGTTCAGGGATTGTTCTTATCGGAAAACAACTTCAACTGATCAAATTGGTGTATTTTTTTCATATATCTAAAGTTTTGCTCGATGCCCTTCTTTCTTCCCATTTTATTGCTAGATAATCTGCCCTTGTTCTCCTTAATTAAATGATGAAAAAAAGAACCAGGCTTGCAAAACTAATCTTAAAAATAGGAAATTTTGAAGTCACGTTCTAAAAGTAAGCAAACGTTTCTGAAAACCGCCCAACATCAGTGCACTTGAAAAGACGATCTACGGACATAAACTGACAGAAGATATTTACATTGTCTGTTGAAACACAAAACTCGAAACATATAATGGAATTATTACGAAAGAAAGTTATTTATATTATTTTCTTTTTGAACAACATGTGGCTTCACTTTGTAATAGCTAGTTACTCTTGAGCGTGCCACTTTCTGTTTGTCCAGAGCCCGCCTTGCGGTACTTACCGTGCGCCGTACCCTAGATTTCTCGTGTTCGAGATCTCAGGACTGGTCTCGTCGAGAAGCTCCAGCGCAAACTAGGCCAGACATCGCCATCTCTGAAGCACAAACTTCCGAATTACTTCCACCAGAAAAGCAGTAAATGGAAAATCTCTTTCTTTTTACCAGCTCTTTTTTTTAACTTGAAATTCAAAAATTACTCAGACGGTGTGCGTTCCGGTTTCAACTGAGGGAAATTTTTACAATGCATTTATTTCCAAGATGTATGAAGTCCTTGGAATTTTTTGAACAAGACACATAAATTTAGTGAATGGAAGAATTGAAAAGGGGCATTTGGAGGATCACTAGTATTTCATAGTGAGCGTTCTGAAGTTGCACTATCTTAACCGTATATTTTTGTTTGCAATAGGATCCACTGGGTTACTAAACGACTTAAAAAGAAGGTAGAAAATGCTCTGTATTGCATAGATGCATTGACAAATTTAGTTAGTTGGTTTAGGATGCTACATTCGAATATATTTATACATTTACATTTGTCACGTCCTAGGTAAAGTTCATTTATTCCTCTTCTATTGACTAATACGCTCCTGCCTAGATGCGTAAATTTTAGTACTGATTTTCGGTAATTACTTGTTTTGAGATCCTTTCGCGTGAAGGATCTCGCGAACGTACCAGTTATCATCAACTCGTTGCAAAATCAGCTCTACGAATTTTAGAAGCCATTTCTCTGCTTTGGTTTTAGATTAAAGCAAACCACTCAATTTCTGGTTTCCTTGCCTTACTTTCGGAGTGTCAATGGCCGATATATCGAACAGCGTCTACGTTTCTGTTTTATTCCTCACAATTGAATGCTTGGTCTGATGGAAACGCAGCTCCGAGCCGTGCTCGTAGCGTCGCTAAATTTTTTGTTCCCTCGCGGAGCCTCATTGAATTACTCAAGTCTTCACTCAGTTTTACTGAGGTGACCGCTTTAACTGAGCAAAAACTGAGGTAAAGACGTAAATTGGATTTCTTTCGAGATTATTCCACGCCTAGATTTTTAGTAAATTTGACCTTTCTATTTACGGTGGGAAGTTTGCTAGGAATGTAGTGTAATTCTACGAGGCCTTTCAACGATGATGAGAAATGAAGTTCCCAGTTTGTGCTCGTTTGTGTACCTAAGTCGACGTGCTTCTAGACCAGTGACTGTGTATTGCGCGGCCATCGCCTTTTTCATTTCTGTTCTTTAATTCCTCATTTCATTCCAAGCTAGCATCAAATCCAGGAATAAAATATCTTCTTATTTGTAGCCCAAATTAAAAAAAATACTTGTTTCTATTCTGTCTTGATTTGAGGGTTTTAGCTGTAAAATAGCAAATCTAGGAACTCGGCCTTGGCTATCAAAAGCCTTCTCCTGCACGGTCACATCTCATCGCACCGTCAAGTGGTCTTTCATTGCTGACACTACTTCAAGATATTCATTTCAACAACTTCCATGAAAATGATGAAAAATGAATAATATTTATCACAAAATGAAATTAATGGTGATTTTAACTTGATGTGCCCTTTGATTCAAAGGCGTCGTTCAGTAGCTATTACTACATTCTAGCTAGTCCAATGCTATCACTTTAGATACGAGCTCTCGAACTAAATATTGACTAAAATTTTTATCGTAATTGCAAACTTTTAGAAAATGTTAATTTTAACGACAGTATTTGAAGAATACGTATTTCGTGTATATATGCTGGTAGTTTTCGGACTATATCACTCATTCGATTGTTATAGTTCTATAACTAACGAGCGTCCTGCATAAATTTTACAGTTTTTGTCTTATAAATCCAAAATTAAAGTATCTTTTTCCTAAGTGGATGTTTGGCTAGTGTCCTGATCCTTTTTTGATGGGTGATATGTGAAGAGTGTTATGAAATGGCTCTAAACACTCGACTCAACCTCAGTTAGGACATCACTACAGCAGCCGGCAGCTTTGGGCACACAACACAATTGACTCTACAATCCTGCCGGCACAACCAAAACCGCTTGCAGTTGCCGCATGCACTCTGGAGTGCAAGAATTCAGATAGTCGGTTTGCTCCATCTCAGCCGCTGCCTCGGAGTTGCAGTGAAGATCTCCATTTCCCGTCTTACAGCATTTACTGCGCTCTGCAAGCATCCAGCACTCGCCGTATTGGCCAAATTGTCGAAACCGGCGCGAATAAACAGGGTGCTTGCGCTTCTCATGTGTTCTTGTGACGCCTCCCTACGGCGAGTCTTGTTGCAGCGTCTTCACGTCGAGGTCCAGGTTTGAAACCAGGTCGGATTCGTTGTCAATGGTTTAGTATCCTGAAAAATACGTTTAGGATCCTGGAGACCTTGTAGATTAGCTTATTTGGTTATGTTCCATTTCTCCTACAAATCCATCTCTGTGATAAAATTCCCTCTTACGAAATCTCTTTGTACGTACTGTTGCTTTTGTTAGGAATTCCTACGTCAATAACCTGCATGTAAGCTATCTGTTTTATTTTCATTCTATCTATAAGAACTCTTTCGTTTAAAATGCACTCATGAACACATGGTTTTACTGGCACTTGGGCTCAAATTTTTTTTTCTTTTTTTATGAATGAATGGTGACAGTGGACGTACTTTCTATTTAATTTTCCAGTCTTGACCCATTCCCCTCAATTGATTCACGCTCAGCGATCTGTATTACTTTTGATATAATTTGCAACGAATTTCTATTGTAATTGACAATTCACTCGAACTAGGTTTGTTGTGGGTTCACATTCCACCGTATTTCTTTGTACTGCTTCACCAAAGCGCTTGGCGCAGCCTATTTTTATGAAGGTAAAATCTGCACGAACAGCGTGTGAGTTGCAACTGAGAAATGTTTCTGTAGACGTCGGTTAAAGTTCAGTAACCATGAACACTCGAAGTGGTTTAAGCTGAATTGTTGGTGGCTTTATGGAAAGCTTCGATCAGAGGATAACTACAGCTTTGTTAGCATAGAGCTTGGCGGTCAACAAGCGACAGCTTTGGCAAGAGCACGGGAACGTGAGGGTGTTGGAATGGGAGGCATTAAGTCCATTATCCGAAGCACGGGTTACAACGACCTATAGTTCCACCGTTAAGTGAGGCTTCAGAGTTGCACCGCTCCACCGACTGAGTGCTCTCTGATCCCAATGCTACAGCGTCTGCTAATGCATTGCAAACACCTCTGCAACTGGTTGATGTACGCGCTTTTCTCCGCGGAAACTCGGCCGAAGAGAAATGCCGCATAGGATTTTAAATGGTAGCCAGTTTTTTTGCGTGGAATGTTTATTTTGCCCCCCTGGATTATCTCCAAGGATGCGAAGAGATTTCAAGCTCTTTATACCCGCTAGAAAATAGGAATGTTATATTTAACTAAAAATATAGCACGGCTTTTTATGTTTGTTCGGGAAAGAATATGCTCTATGCGGTTGAAAAGGAGCCTCGCGTTTAAAGTTGTTCATGTCTCCATTGTTAAAACTAGTGACTTGACAAGTAACGGATGGGATGATTGATTGGTATATTAAGCAGATCATTGCAAAATTTGTTCCTTACAGAAACCGCATAGTTGAACAATTACCGACATTACATTGTCAAGAAAAAACAAATTTCCGTGTTCTATGAGGAGGTTTGCGTTATGGCGATCGAAATGCCGTAAAATTACTGCTGAACAAACTGTTGATGCCCCATTTACTTCTTGATGTTTGAGCTCCAAAAACGTACCTTCCTGCGTCTTACAACGTATCAGCCATGCTGGACGTTATTATCTGTGCTTTTTTGAATAGTTTTCCGGTCTACATTACTTTCATCCTTACATAGACCGTGGAAGCAATCGAGTACCTTCATGTATTTCTTCTTTCAGACCGAAAAAAAATTCCGACGAAAAATAAGGAAATTTTTAATTGGTCCGCAATTATGTTATTCTCTTTTAACGATGCATTTTCAAGTACATGCTGTGACCCTGGCTTGTATAGTTCCTCGCGGAAGTTTTGCTGCGTCGCGTGGGTTCTGACACGAGGCTTTATTAGACCATCGTACCTTCAGACTGCGAGCCATGCCACAATGGGCATTGTGTCTATGTAAGGTTTCGGATCCCCACTTTGTTTGGTTTCCACTCCAATCTTTGAAAGGGAGACAAAATTCGAAGTTGTTGTGCGGATGAAAACTTCCAGCTGTAAATTTTACGCAAATTCGGTGCCAGTTACGTACACGTTCGTTGCATGTATCGTTTTTATGAGCGCTTCAAAGTTGCTGCACCCACCGAATGTTGCTTGCTTAAACTTACTGTTAATTAATATATTGCTTACTCTCAAAATTTATAACAATTAAAACAATCTGTTTCCCCCTCAAATTACAACGTAAGGTACTGCATGCATTCGTATTTATTCGTCTGGGAGGTATTAAAATCTTATTAGTAACATCCGTAGATTTATTTCGCTTTGAGTCATTACCCACACGTTTTGTGTGAAAGATTTTTTTTTCGTTATGTATAATTTCTGTCAACTGTAGCTTGGTTCAGCAGAATTTGTCTGTAAGTTAAATCGAGGTGAAACTTCGTTTCTGCGAGACTTTCAATGACGCTCGGAGCACGCAGTTTTCGTTCGGAATGTTGGAATGCGCGACCATTATCGCATTATCGGAGTCGAGGGCAAATTAACTGCGGTACTGGAATGTCATCTTGGTTCCTAGCACAGATTCCAGTCCTCATGCCCCAGAGCTACGAGCATTTTAGGCCTTAGAAATACTGGATAATTCAGCATTGTGCGCTGCGAATTGCTGACTCGTCGCATTTTTTCATACTGAAATATCTTGGACTCACTCGGTGTGGAGATGAAATTGTCTTCAAGTTTAAGGGAGGACCGAAGCTGAAGGAAAACAAAGCGGGGCTGTCTCAGGAGACTGAACGGGCATTTGTTTATGCAAATTGGAACCTACAATTTCGAGGTACAGAATTCAATGTAATTCGATCGCAAAAGTTGAATTAGGCTATTCATTCTTACCGCTCAATTGCCTTGAAATATGTATTTTCAAAGCTTTTATTTAGCGATTGGATGCATTGCCGTAAAATTCAGGCCAGTGCTATAAATTTCGCTGCTAATTCGATATATGTACGTGCGTAATTTCTCTACACAACAGCAGCTCACAATTCCCAAAAAAATTACGCTGCCAAAGTTTTTTTCAGTTACATAGTTTTCTAATTCTTATCAAAGCATAGGAGCACAAAATTGACTTACGTTTCTTATTAGCAGCCAAGTAATAGTTCTCTTCGTAACACGTAGCGCAGTGCCCTACACTGAACGAGTCAGTTTCTCGCTCATCATTTTTAGCTTTCAAGTTGCTAAGATGTCAAAATAATCTCATGTACATTATGCTACTGAAAGACCCCCTCAGGGAGATACAACTATTATATCTACGGGAATTAGCGCTCCCAGGGGGAAAATATGAAGGCCCGAGCTGAGAGTTAGGTATGCCTTCTTTTTGTTGAAATTGAATGTTTTTGTTATGTTACAGGCCACTTTTTTTCGGTTCACTGCTGCCTGTTTTTCAGCACCTACTACTTTCTTCTCCGACTTTAATCTTGTTTCATAATCGTCTTTCTCAACTTACTGTTTCGATGCTCTTTCTGCATAGATTCCGCGTTTCCTTAACTTCATACTAAATGGTGCCTTCCTCCTTCCTCTCTTTGGATCGCCTTTATGGTGGATAGGGAGGCTTAAACTAACTGATAATCTATAATATGCTACTGAAATACACCAAATTAGCCTTATGTGTTGGTGTGCCAACTTTAATATTTGCGAAAAGATTATGATTCATATTTTAGGTTTAGAATTTGTTACCAGGCGGAGCTGTGTGTATGTGTGAGTAGCCTGACAGTAGCCCTCATTCACAAGAATGACCGAATCCTGCATTGCAGGGGATACCTTGATATGCGTAACTTGATTACCTCAACAGATTACTGATACAGCCTCAATATTTGAAGAACGCAATACTGTAACGAGCTCTACCTCATGAACTACTTTCAGACTAGCTTTGCTCCTCTAGCTCACTTACGCCATTCCATATAATTATATCTTGTTCGGAAAATGTACCCATTTTGATGTCAAAGCATCTCCGTAACACCGAGCCTCGTGATCAAAACGCCAAATGATGTTGTAGCGGGTAGAAAACAGGTGGATCTTAAATGTATGATAAAAACATGGTAGCTCGCTAAATTATTTGTGAAGTTGAATATTGACTCAATTCCCTCACCTCGAGTAGTATTTATTTTTAAACCTACTCGCTTCCATTTCCAACTCACTGTTTTTAGAGACTCGTTTCGTGTCCTTTCATCAAGCCTTGCTGACTACCGGGATTTATTCTATGAAGTACGCCTAATTCTGTCTGGCTATTTCATGTGATCTGTAGCTAGGATACTTTTCAACCTCGTGTCTGTCGTCGGAAATTATTGTTTTTCATCGTAATTTCATGCGGTTGAACCTGCGTGATATCTGTCGAAACTTGACTTACATCGAGGCGTAATTTTACTTGGATTTCATATTTTCAGTCCTGTATTCCCGGAATATGAACTTTACGTCATTCCTCAGCCAAAAATATGAGCTTGCATGAGTGTTTCCTTGATAGTTGAGTGGAAAATAACTCACATTTATGGTTTGAAAATCGAGATGCTTGGTATTTCTATTATTCAAAATAAAATGGCACTTGTTCGTGCTTATTTCAGGGGCTGAGTTGTTATCATTATTGATTAAGTGTGCTCCTTGTTGCATTTAAATTAGAGGGAATTTAACGCTCGCTGCGCCGCTGCTTGCGATCCTCAGCCTAGTCAGCTCCCCCAACCTGCGAGTTGGCAAGTTTTGTTTTGTTCTTTTGTTTTCAGCAAAAAACTGTTGACGGAAAACAAATAATGAAGTTGGAGGGCTGTAGGAACCTTGCAAAAATGAGCGAGGCCTCTTATGTTGATTAGATGACCGGCCCTTGGCCTGTCCGGGCACTTCCCCACTGGAAAATTTCCCGAGTTTTTTTTCGTTGCGACTCATTGACTGGAAGCCTCGACTCTTCAAGTCATGTTCCACCTCCGTGGAGAATTGTCGTTCAAAGTTAATTAAAGACATATTTTTTTCGCTGTTGTTGAGCTCAGAGGGACGGTCTGTAAAGCGTGGCTGTCACATCCGCTTCTGGTTGCTTTAAATCCGACTTGTGACGCAAGCGCTTTTACCTTCCAGACCAGCCTCTTTCCTGAGGAAGGTAGAGCATTTGATTTTTTGAACGTTCTTAGTCCGACGCTGTCGGTGCATAATCCTGTGATTTTTCTCGTACTTTCCACACTTTCGAAATCATTTATAAAGCCCTCCTTTCTGCTAAGTTGTTCCTCACGCCTGACATAAATGTTACCTTAAGCGAAAGCTGAACTCAAAGTTTACTGCGCTGTTTTAGCATGCAATTCACTTTTGTAATATTCCATTTCTATTCTTTCCATAAACTTAATCAAAAGTAGCATCTGTGTAGGTTTTCGTAGTTTGAATAATCGTACGATTTTCTGTTACATGTATGTGTGAGGGCCCAAGCTGAGAGTTAGGTATGCCTTGTTTTTTTTATATAAAATGTTTTTGTTATGTTAAGGAACACTTTTTTTCGTTTCACTGCTGTCCTGTTCTTCAGTACCTACTACTTTCTTCTTCAACTTGGATCTTGTTTCACAATCTTCTTTTTCAACTTACTGTTCCTATGCCATTTCTGCATAGATTCCGCGTTCCCTTAACTCCATACTAAATGGTACCTTTCTTCTTCCTCTCTATGTATCGCACTTGTAGCGGATAGGGAGGCTTAAACTAACTAATAATCTAATTTTTTGTAAAGCATTTTTCTCCGGTCGTTTTTATTTTTCTTGAAGGTTTGTCCTTTTGATTCACAGATGGTGTTTTTTATAATTTTCTTGAGCAATCGGTAACCAATGACGAGTTATTGGAGTGTCATGCTGTGTTAGAAATCGTGTCGTGTTGTTTTTACCTCAGAGATATTCAAGCTTATTTTTCTTTTACAGGACTTGGCCTTGGCTTCAGAAGATGAAGTGAAGTTCATCGTCATCGCTGAGGCTGCACTCGAAGATAGAGCATCGTGTCTACGAAGACACATGATGCTAGTGTTCGAAACTGCTTGTGAATAATTTTCAGTTAGTTAATTATCGATCAAACAGCTGTTCTCGCATAATGACCGGCTTTCACGCTTGCATTACAAGAACTAATTAATCAAAGTGCTGCATTGATCCATCTCGGATCATCATGTAGGAAGAGTTCAGTGTCATTTTAAAAGTCCTGAAGCCGTTCGTCGAGTTTTCTTCTTATTTTCAGTGCAGATTTACTCACAGTTGCCTTTTAAATGATCCGTGAAATGGAAAATTCCAACCCAACCCTCAGCTCGGCGCTGGAAACAGCGCATTATTATAGTGCTCAAAGTTGCCCGTCCAGAAATGGGAGGAACAAATCTTCTTCCGCGACCAGAAGATTCTTTGACAGCGGTCTCGCATCCCTACATTTCTCTTCACTCGCTCTCAAGAATTCCTATCTTTGCATCTTCATGCTTCAGCTGCTCTGCACGACGGCCATGGCACAAGGTGAGTTCGAATTGCACTTCATTTGTTCATAACGTCGATGTTGTAACTAGTGTCGGGCGTTAGACGGAATTGTGTTTCCGTAATTAAAGAAGCTTCGTGTCTCTGTGCATAAATCAGATTCCTCTGCGCCTCCAGAAAGGACAGGATAAAGGCAGTGTATATTCACAGGGCAGCCATGAGGAATTTCATTGCTCCGTTGTATTTATGAATGCCCATTAATCATCAACGCTTCTTCGAATTTGTAGAGGGTATTGTTTCAGTATTAGTTTGCCTTGTACTTGCTCGCCTTTTTTTTGTAGTATAAATAATTCATTATGTATTGACCTTGTTGTACGCTATGACTTGTTCGTTTTCAACTTTTCATTTTTCAGTTCTTCCTAGTTTCAAATTCTGCCTCTTTTGTTGGCTGCAGTCGAAATACTTGAACTCAAGATCCCAGTGGTGCGAATTAAATTAATTTTAATTCTCTTCCGCAATGATGATTACCTAAATTTTATTTCAATTTTCTGGTAAATCCTTAAAACGGTAATTAATTGCTGTGATTGATTATCTCTGATAAAAATAAAATAAACAACTGCTATGAAAACACCTTTCCTGTTATTAGTTCACGTGTAGTGAACTACTCAATTCGTTATGGTGCTTCTATTATCCATGTGGTGGTCCTTTATTATATTACTCATTTCTATAATTTATGTGGTCCTTTTCTTATATTATTCCCCTCAGGGGGATACAAATATTGTATCTATGGGAATTAGCGCTCCCAAGGGGACAATGTGAGGGCCCGAGCTAAAGGTTAGGTAGGCTTTCTTTTTGTTGAAATAGAATAGGTTTTGTTTTGTTACGGACCATCTTTTTTCGGTTCACTGCTGTCCTGTTTTTCAGCACCTACTACTTTCTTCTTCAATTTTTTCTTGTTTCATGATCTTCTTTCTTAGCTTACTGTTTTTGTGCACCTTGTGCATAGATTCCGCGTTCACTAATCTCCATACTAAATGGTGCCTTCCTCCTTCCTCTCTTAGAACATCTTCGCCGTGATTAAGGGAGGCTAGAACTTTCTTATATAATATAATAATAATTCTTTTATTATTTTTGTGGTCCTTCTATTATCCAAGCTTACCCTTCAGTGCACCGAGTTCTTAAGCTCTCTATCACGCTCCTAGTCACAATGGTTGAAGATGATAGCGAAATTGTGAAATTTTCTGTTCTCGGATTTGAAATGGAGTTGAAATGCAACCCTTATCGCAAATATGAATTTATCAAAGTAAAAACCACTTCTAATGTTCTTCTGATAATTATTCATGTAATATTCAGGCTTTCGGTTAAGTACTATTTCTTCTATTTCTTTCTTTCATTGCTGTTCCTGAATCTAGTCAGACTACATCTTTATGATTATTTGTTGATAGCTCTAACTGGGCTCAAAGTAATTTTGCTCTAAACTGGATGAAGAAGTGATTGCTGGGATGTGACAAGTGGTTACTAGTAACACATTGCCTTTATTTACTGTTCATTTTGTATCTCATCATTCTTAGGGAAAATGATATCCCTGTGAAATCTTTATTTATTTATGTCTGCATTTTTCATGAAAAAATCTTCAAAATCACGAGCCAGTATTTTTCAATTTCGTCCATTGTTTCAGGATTTTGTGGAAAATCTCGCTGCTGCTTTCGTTCTTATTTTCTATCAGAACCGTTATTTCTCAAGGATGTCGCATCAATTATAAATATAAACACGAACCTGCAGTTCGTGGCTTCCTTTTTGACGTCATAGATGACTGCATTATTTGTGACATTTAAATTGAGGGAGCTGCACCTGGTGGGCACGATTTTAAATTGGTCCCTTTTTTATTAGGTCCAATATTTTCATGTCTTTGGCAGGAAACAATTCACTGCTACTTTTAAATGCACAGAAAAGAGGTGCAAACCAGTACTTCATGAGCGTTTGCGTCGCAGTTATTTCAAAATCTGTTTCACTTCAAATTCCAGCAGAAGGACGATGTGGTGCTTTTAATCTTGCAAAACTTCCTTCAGTTTTGAACTGGAGTTTTTTCAGTTTTTTTAATTTTCCTGAACTGGAACCCTTCCTTCAGGTCACGTTGTAGTGCTCCGACTGCACCGTCGGTCAGACATCAAAATACATTTATACGCGTAACAAATTTTGGGAGCACACAGGGTGTTTCAGAATTCTGAACAAACTGAAACATTAGGTTCCTGCTTCTTAAAGAAGAATATTGTTCTCCATGAAGGGATATCTATAAATGTTTCATTCGAAAGTTACTTTAAGACTCATAAGTAAAAAGTGTTGTCAGGCAAATGAAAAACGGAATTCTGAGGTTTACTTCGTAGGAATACAGAGCACAACGTAAGGTTAGTGGTCACAATAAATGTTCGAATTCAAGCCTATCTGTAGCGATGCATGGGTTGAGGCGCCGACGGAATGATTACCGAACCCGTGCGAAGATGCCACACGTTTCGGCAATGCTGGCACAGGCGGGTGCTGCTGCTATAGCGTGAGGTCTACCACATTATAGCATGGGATCTACTTCTAGCTAGTACAATAGCACGAAGTTAGGTTACTAATGCATATTACTCATTTCCACACATTTAATTTAACGATAAGCACTTAATTTGTACATCTCAAACTGTACCTGGGTAGGCGATATATGGTGCTAGACCTCACGCTATAGTAGCACCCACATGCATAAATAATCCTGAAGATATGTTCATCGTTGGACGAAGCTGGCGTCTCGTACACGAAGCTTTTCAGGCCCTCCTGAAGGTAGACGTATGTGAGCGTCCTGCCAGGAGTCCTGGATGACCAATAAATTGATTCGCAGACCTCTGAGAATGTCTCTGTAACTTATAAGCCAAACATTTGTGCTTACCACTCTATGGAGTAAATGATGGTTACCTTGATCTGATGTTTTTCCGATGAATTCTCTAACACCTTGTACAGGGTGGCCTAGAAGTAAATGACCCATTTAATTTGCTAATAAAAAGAAAACTATGAACGCTAGAAAATTGAAACTTGTATTATTTGTAAGAATAACATTTTTATAGTTTATTATATGGTATCCTAAATCCTCAACTAGCATATAAACTGAAGAAATTTTGCTTCATTTCATGACCTCAAATTTTCATAATGGTTCGCAACAGCAAAGAAGAAAGAATCAGAATTCTGCAATCCTACATTAAGACGACGTCAATAACAGAAGTGCAACGTGACTACAGAATCCATTTTCAAACAAGGATCAGTCCTAAAAACACAATTACACAAGAAGAGAATAACATTGTTAAGAGATTGCTTTCCAATTCATTTAATTTCACGATTTGGAAACATCCAGTGGCCCCCTCGTTCTCCAGATTTGACCCCATGCGACTTCTTCTTGTGGGGCTACCTCAAGTGATGAGTTTATGGAACAAATCCAACAAATTTACAAGAACTTAAAAACAACATTTCTTCTGAAATAGCTCAATTCTCGCCAGATACACTATGGAGCGTTATGGAAGCAACAAGTAAAAGAGCCTTAATATGTCAAAACAACCGTGGCGGCCATTTAAAGGATTTTATAATCAAAACATAGTGTTAATACTCTATAAAATTGTTATTCTTTCCAATAAAACCAGTTTTAACTTTCTAGCGTTCATAGTTTTCTTTTTATTAGCAAATTAAAAGGGTCAGTAACTTCTGGGCCACCCTGTATATTGCAAAATCAGGTTGAACTACAGCAATTCTTTCCTACGCCGTCGTATAAAAAGTTCATGTGGAAAGAGGAGATGGTCCGAGCTGGAAGTTAGGTATAGGCTTTCTTTTTATTCAAATAGCATAGGCTATTTTGTTCTGTTACTGACAATTTTGCTTCATTGTTGTCATTTTCTCAGCACCTGTTACTTCTTCAAATTTAATTTCCTTCATGAACTTCTCTCTGCCTTGCAGGTTCTATGCGCTAGGTGAGGACACAATCGTTCATAGATTCTTCGTTCCTTTACTCAATGCTCCATAGTGCCTTCTTCTTTCCTTTCTTGGATCACCTTTGTTTTGGTAAGGGAGGTCTGAAGCAATTTCCAATTATTGAATATAATTAATGGTTCATGAATTATGCTTAGAAACAGTGTAACATTCCTCGCTACATGGAAAACAATCGCATTCAGTATTGTGACTGAAAATTCAGATTGTTCTGTTTTCACTAATATCCTTCATTTAATTCATGGTTTTTGTGTAGTTCTTCCTTTTTCAGTTATATCTGCCCACAGTTTTGGCACTCACTACTGCTCTCATTTTTTCAACTGTATTTTCATTATTTAATAATATTATTATATATATATTTTCTCGAATCTTTCGAAACTACTCTGATTTGCTATTTGTTCGTTTTTCCATACCGATTTTAATTAGGTTGAATATCCGTGTGTCGTATGTCTGTTCCCTCTTTGTGGTGTCCGTGTCCTCAAAGGTCTGAGAAGTACTTTCCATTGCTTTAATGACCGCCACTTCTTAGTGGACATTCGCGTCCCAAGCTGCCCGGCCTCGTGTTGTGCTGATGGCAGAGCGCAGCGTCCTGCAGGCCACGATGCCCGAGTTATAGAGCCATTTGTGTCCAAGTTGTGCTGATTTACACTCCCTCTACCGGGCCAAGGTCTCGCGACCTCGTTCACCACCGCTCCTCATGGTCCTCCAGGGCTGACACATAGCGCTCCTCAGGCTCCAGCTTTTGCTTCTCTGTGTTGCAGCTCACAATCGCATTTGGGGCACCTCTCTGGCATCTGTTACTGGAAATGCGTTCCCATTCTAAAGCCACCTCACTGCTTTGCCCTGTGTTCTTAACATGATAGCCTCCTAGCTTGCAATTCCACGATTATCATGTTCTTCCTATACCTTTGATGAAGTGGTTCAGTTTTCTTTACTAACGCGAGTGCTGTCAGACTTGAACTCCTGGCGGTAATGAGACCCTTGTTCTAATTATTTCTTCTTTTGTCTTTGGCGGACTCTGTAGCAGGGGCAATGAAGATTGTTTGCCGTGCATTAGTGTCTGCAATGAGGAGTAAATTTTCTTCAATTAGCACTCATCCAGCCATTTTCTTACCTCACGAGTAAATTATTTAATCTCTGACAGTAGCGCGTTTTACGAGTTTCTCTGTCATGTTACACAGCGCATTCCTAGACAACCTCAGAATGATTATCGGTAAGACTACTCGCTCTCACGTCTTTTGTTAATGGATTGAGCAATCTCTGATTGCACCGTTTTTGTGTTGAATTCGCGCTTTAAAACGCCTGCAGCAAAGGGAAGAGGCTTGAGAACTCTAGTGTATGAAGTTACCGTGCCTCACTTGAACGTGCGCGCTCGTATGTAGCTGAGAGAATGCATAATTTTGCGTGCGCTGAAAACCAACTTTTGAGAACTAAGTTATGAAAAGGAATTCGAGTATTTCCAAGAATTCATGTATTTTTACTGTGTAATCTGAAAAATGGTTTCTTGTGATACCCCTCAGGGGGTTATAACTATTGTATCTATGGGAATTAGCACTCTCAGGAGAAAGTGTATGAGGGCCCGAGCTGAGAGTTAGTTAGGTCTTCTTTTCGTTGAAATAAAAAATTTTTTTTTATGCTAAGGACCATCTTTTTTCGGTTCACTGCTATCCTGTTTTTCAGCACCTACTAATTTCTTCTTCAACTTTTATCTTGTTTCATGGACTTCTTTCTCAGCTTACTGTTTCTATGCCCTTTCTGCATAGATTCCGCGTTTCCTTAACTCCATACAAAATGGTGCCTTCTTCCTTCCTCTCTTTGGATTGCCTTTGTTATGGATGGGGATGCTTAACTAACTAATAATCAAATCTAATCCATTCCATCCGCCCTTCTGCATTCCCTTATCTCCATACTATATGGTGTCTTCCTCTTTCCTCTCTTCGATACGCTCTTTTTTGTAGCTGTTAGGGAGGCATTAGCTAACATAAAATGAATCTTTTTGTGATACAGGAGAATTCCTGACAACTGAACTCGCGCTGATCCGGTTGTCGGAAGGTTCTTATTGAGTCATATGCGAAGATGGTGAGGTATGAGATGCCGAGTTATTGAAAAATGATACCGAAAAAAAGTGGGTAACTAATTTTTCCCACGAATTGCCTTACAATTCTGCACCATGCGTTAGTAGTGTTGAGCGTGCGTCCGGTTGTCATGTTTTTTCAGTTGAGTTAATTTGTTTGCCGTGTATCTGGGGGCCGTGCCAATCCATTTATCATGTGCTTGGTTGTTGGGAATTTCAACGTGCATTTATCAGTACCATATAATAATAGCCATAGTGTACTGTATAGTGTAAAAGTAATGTCCGAGATTTATAACGGATGTTTAAAAGTAGATTTGTCAATTATTAACATTCTGTTAAAAGTGGAATATAATTCCGTGTGTAAACTAAACGATTTTCTTTCAGATTATCTGTTACGTTCACATTTTTCATAAGTATGGGCATCCATGTTTGGCCCACCAAAAGATCACGTAAGGAATGTTCTACTGTATGAGTTTCATTAAGGTATTAATGAAGAAGCGGCTGCAAAATCTATTCTGAACACTTATGGGAATGATGAACTGAATAAAAGAAGTTGCAGGAGATAGTTTTCTCATTTTTGAAGTGGTGATTTCACTTCAAAAAATGAGCTAAACAAACTAAACAAAGGTCTTCCAAGAACACTTGATTCCGATCATTAGATTATTCATGTGTCAGAGAATCCTACTGTTACCGCTAGGAAGATTGCAAGACAGTAGACGTGGCCCATACAAACTGCATCTGATTTCCGTTTGTTTTGAGGACTACAGGACCATTTAGTGGACTTGAGTTAACGAAAAAAAGAGATTTTGAGTCTATACCTATAAAGTTTTACGAGCGAGGTATTTTAATTTTACAAGCGGGCTTTAGAAATGAATGAGGCGTTTTGTGAATGTCGTGTTAACAAAATTACTCGCTAGAAATAAGCGAACTAGAGTGGGATATAAATGAACAAATAAAGATTAGACGAGACGTCCTCGAAGTTAGGACGATCGATCTTATTTTATTCTTTTAGATCGTCATATTTTTCACGTTATGTTCATCTCGACTCTTATTTTGTACTCATCTTTAGCGGTTACATTGAAAGAAATGAACTCGAGATCATTGCTGAAGCAGTTTGAGACTACCAAAGTTATCATGTCTGATGTGAAAACAGGTCTGTAAACAGGCTGACTTTTCACTGCGAAAAACGCATTAGCTTCACTTGAAAACATTTTATTCTACCAAATTTCATGCTCATAACCTCAATTCAATTTTCGAAATTTTTGGCTTGGCAAATATTCTTCTTACTATAACGTGAAGGTTCATGTCTCAGAGACAAGAATCGCTTTGTTTAGAGCTAATGTTACCACGTTAGTTATTCAAAATGGTTAAAAATAGCAAATAATTCCTGCGGATGAAATTGAAGGACAAACTGAACGTATAATAGAAGGATGGACATCGGTTGATATTTTTGAACCTTTCTTCAAGGGAAAATATTAAAGTATATTTTCACTTTATGTTGATAAGTTAATTCCACTACTCTTTGCTTCCAAACGTATGCGGAAATAAATTGATTTTGCAGGGGCAGTTCTAACTTTCATCAGATCACATGAATCATTTGAAATTTCTCATTTAATGCACCGAAATCTTTTATCTATCATATGTATAAACTTTTTTCCGACATTCTGATCTCTGCATTAGTGTATGAAATGGTTTGATGCTAACTATGCGGACATCTTGCAGAAATTTTACCATGGGCTAAAACATAGTTTTATTCTCTCGAGGAACGAGAACACTTCGCTGTTTTCAAGCTGCGTGCGTTTCCTTTTGAACGCAATTTGTGTGGGAGAACGCGAACGTTTTTTGGTGTCTATAGCACTCTTCTATCTACTTCGCACAACTTGACCTGCGATAAAGCGGGCGTGAAGTGTGCGCAATGGCCTATCTCACTCACCTTGTCCCTTGGAATCTTTGCTCAGCGCGGCTCTATTGCTAGTTGGTAGCTCATAAAATGCTGATGTCTGGCAAAATCCGCCCTAAGCGCCCTTATGCCTTCGCTCCCCTGCCTCTGTGTTAACGACCAGAAATGTTTGATGTCTATAAGCCGTCCTTGCTTCGAGCCTCTTCTTCGTGTACGCGGCAATTGCTTCGAAATTGAGGCGCGGATATCGTCCTTCCTTCGACACTGTGCTTCTCAATATTCGTTCTTTGTAAGCTACGGTAATCTAGTTGCAAAAACCATTAATGTTATTTTAGGGCTTCTGCTTCAAGACTCGTTTGGCGTTGAGAGCAATAGAGATAGAGGTCAGGCGCTATTTTTGGAAGATTAAATGAAGGGATATAGATGTTCATTCTACAGGTTTTGGATTATATTTCTATTATTTAAACTTTGTGTGCACCGCAAATGGAATTTTTCACGAAAATTTTTGAAAAGTTTATCCTAAACCCCATTACGGCATTGAAATCTTTACGTTTTTGTATTCACGAGCGGCTACTAGATTTCGGAGTAATATTATAGCGTTCGAAAGAAAGGATGTTGTCAACAGAAGTTGTAGATTTTCTAACTCATACTTCCAAGTTCATTGGGATTCAATTCTGCTTTTTAAAGCAAAAGCTTCTCCTTTGGTGAAAGGCACGTGAATTAACCGTTGTGATCAGTAGTGAGACCTCGTGAGCGAAAGTACTGAGACGTTCTCTCACCAGTGAAAAA
The DNA here is from genome assembly GCA_014220935.1 of Platorchestia sp. MABIK. Taxonomy (NCBI): domain Eukaryota; kingdom Metazoa; phylum Arthropoda; class Malacostraca; order Amphipoda; family Talitridae; genus Platorchestia; species Platorchestia sp. MABIK. The sequence goes on from JACJUY010005751.1 coordinate 33,129, forward strand.
GCACTAAAATCCTTTCAACTAGCAGCTACCCCTATTTGGTCGAGTGAAAAGCAATGGTCATCATCGTAAATGCCAATTCTGTTCATTTTGTAGGGATGAAAAAATTTAGCGCACGAAAACAAATTTCTCTTCAATGCCTTTCGCTACGACTTCAATGCTCTTCTTCTTTTGTTTGTTTGAGGCCTAAGAAAATATTCAAATATAATGTTAGGGTAATCTTTTTCTAATTTGAAATTTTAATTCATCCTTTCCATGTGTTTGCTTCGTAAATACAAACCTGTAAATATACATCGTTAGTTTTCGCTTTTTTTTTAGATAATTTCTCTGTGTGGTGCATTGAATCAAAATATTTTAATGTAGTTTCTCTATGGTCTTCCGTTTTCAAATCAGGTGCACCAAATTTGTAGATAATTTCTCATCGCTGTATGCAAAATGTTCGGCGTGTCTCCACTCTGCGTCTCGTTAAGCGATCTCTTCCAAAGGTCGGTTTCTTGACGGATCTAATTTATCGAAGAAATTTCCGAGACGAGTTGAAGGTTGGTTGCGTTTTTTTAATCTTCATGTTTGCTCGTAAGAAAGCATAAGCGAGTGCCAGTGTTAACAATATTTTACGCATCTGCGTTAAAAATTTTTGCCAGTAACAAGACCTGTTCTTGAGTTATTCTCTTCTCATCTGAAATATTTCATTTTCTTATTTTCTTCTGAATATTTTCACCACATTTTAGTTGGAAGCAGGTGTACAAAGGGACAATGAATCGCATTTGAAAAAAAATGTAGCGGTAAGTTTATAATTTTCATCATGGAAGATAGTGAAATATTAAGTGAGAATTCCGTAGACATTCCGCATTTTTTCAGTTCTGCCTCCATTGTACGTTCCGTTTGTCCTTTAATTTCCTCCGCAGGAATTATTTGCTCTTTTTAGCCATTTTGAATAACTAAAGTGGTAATATTAGCTGGAAACCCAGCGATTCTCGTCTCTGAGACATGAACCCTCATGTTATCCTGTAATAAAAGCAGCCTCAACGATAATGTTGCCCTAAGTTCAAGCGTCTGCATGGCACAGCTGTTGTCCTTAGGCGTGCGAACAGAGTGGTGCGCCTAATCCAACTGCTAAGACGTTGTAAAATGAAGGGTGTACGCTAGGCGCTTTCGGCCGTGTTGAGAATCTATTTCATCCTCGCCAGGATCAAAGTATTAACGGACAAGCGCATCGCGTTCCTGCCTTAATTGTTTCGCTGGAGAATATTTGCTTGCACGAGGTGTGCGCTTCCTCGTCTTCTAAAGGAAGATACGATGTTGTAATAATGAATACATTTTATGAACTCGAAATAGGGCATGAATATTCTCCGTTCTCATCGCATTCGTGAATGCGCTATCACCGCTTAGTTCTCAAAATGTGTTACGAAATTGTCTACAGTTTATAAGGACTCGTGTATAGTGTGACCATGCGAGAAAGATAAGCTCAAAGTGCTTTCCCTCGTTGATGTACATTGTGAGAGAATATTGAGGCTCTGATTTCTTCCATTATTTTTCAGTAAACCCCAAAACTTTTGCTAGCATTACGCTTCAACGAGCTCATATTTAACATAAGCACCCATGTTTCTTGGTTAAACACAGTATAATTTTTTATCGCATTTGCGAGTGCAAGTTCTGTTCGGTTAATGTAACCCTTAGTAGCTCTTCTAAAGCGGTATTGAGCGAGTTGGATATTGTAAGAATTTATCTCGGTAACAACCTTACTTTGCATTGCAAAATACCTCTGTGACATTCCTTGCGTTACGTTTTTATTTATTTCAAAAATAAAATTTCTTGCAAAATATTTCTCCCAAACCTTGACTCATTCGAAGTTCTCACTGTAAATTTCATTTTGTAGATTTTTCCCTGGTTGAAATTTCATTTATAAAATAACACCTATTTCCTGTTACGGAAACTGCGATGGATTGCCCGAAAAACTGCTGCAATAGAATAAATTTCATTCACTAATTCAACTTGAAGTTTTTCTGAGGAAAGCGCAGAACACTAAAACAATTACAAAAATGAAATTTTAGAGCATTCGTTGCAAGCAAACAGGAGCAGGGAAGGAAGCCGAGGCGGTATGGTATGCTCGTTTCGTGCTATGGCTAAGTGGCTCGTAGCGCCGTTCCCTCTCGTCTTGAGTATCGGTGGCGAATATCCGTTAGATCGTTCACCTCCGTAACGGTGTTCTAAGTTCATAGCCGCGTCCTTTTGCGTGTCTAAATAAAATGTGTGCCGTACTTTCAGTATTCCTTTTGTTCCTTTTAGATCGTCGTCCTCTTTTGAACTCTAAATAAACGAAAACTTCTCAAAGTAGCGTCCTTTTCAGCTATTCCTTTATTTGCCGGAGTTTTGCGCACCATTAACATCACTTCGTTGATTTCTTTTCTTGCAAGTTCATGCGCAAGTAGTCTTGGGATTGAAAGCAATTCTTTGAGGAGTTGTAATGCAGTTGCAATTGAAGGTAAGCACGATTGCTCATCTCGACGGAGAATTAAGCGAGCTGCTGAGGCCCACGAGTCGGTCTGTTCACTAAAGCCTCCAAATTAGTCGAGGCACAAAAGCCTCTCTTACGAGAGCAGAAGACGTGTATTCAGTGAACAAATTACGCGGCTTTTTCACGGCTCACATCCCTCGTTAAGGTTTAAGGAACGACTCCACTTGGAAACCTAATGAAATTTCTCTCCGATTCAATGTTCTGAATGCTCCTGAGAAATGGTCTCACTCCAATTTGAAGTCGTTAGCAAGAAAAATTGGTGGTCCCTTCAATAAGTTGCGTCAATTGATGTTAATGATTGTTTTTTTCTGTTTAATTTCTGCTGATGTGGTTTATACACTTCTGTTTAACTTTTTGTTGATTTGCTTTGGTTGTGTTATTTATAGTACTTAATGTACTTAATGTACTTTGGTAATTTAATTGTTTGTTCATGTTTCTTTTTATAAAAGATATCTAAAAATCTAGTCAATTTTGAACGACATTCACTTTCCCTAGCTGCTGCGCGGTGCAGTATAGTGTCGCGTTGTTTGCTTTTAGCTGTAAAATGTAGAAGCCTGCGTATTACGAACGTTGTATAATAGTTCCTGTCGATTGAATTTTAAACTTTATCCACAGCAAAATCTAATAATAAGGAATACTTTTAATCGCTGCTGAGGTATTTGTCTTGCATTCAGAGGCGTTTGGTCCCCCAGGAATGATACTTCGGAGCAGATCGTTTTCTAAGGAATTTTAGGTTCCTTCCGCATGTTGAGTATATTTGTAAAAAAAATCCTGAACTTCACTGAAAGACGTGAAAATACCCACCGCAGAATTAGTGAGGCTCTTTGCAGTAAGCTGTTGTGAGTGTAGTACTAAAATTAAGCAAATATATTTTTTTCCTTTTCTTCCTCTTTGGCGAGTTATATTGGCAATCGTGGAACAGCTTCAAGGATGAGTTGTTCCGATATCCTGTTAACGTTATGCTACCATTACGATACGTCCCGCCTGCCAAGCATTCGTCAAACTGATGTTTTGGTAATTTAATACTCCCTATGTTAAAAGCTGTAGTAATGGTTAGAATATTTTAGTAAGCTTCAAATTTTCCTTTCTTTATGAATGAAACAATTTCCTGGCTCTGCACTGTTCATAAACCTGCAGCGAGTTAATTTTCTACGTGAATATGAAATCAATGGGAAGAATTTTCTTACATTTCAGGAAGTGGCTGCGAGTTGCCATCAGAGTGGCAGGGTGAATGGTTCCAGTCAGACAGAGCTCACCTCGGCCCCGTGGTCATATCGCGCTACAACTTCTCCAGCAGCGGCCGCTGCATAGAGAAGGGTCGCAGCAACAGATATCTCGTTCGTGAGGAGTCCTACTCCAATGATGAGTAAGTACTGCGTTCACAGTATCGTGATCGACTAGTGTTCTAAGAGATGATTTTGTAAATTTGTTTTTTATGTTACAGTAATCAATCCTACCACCTTAAAAGCACCTCATTTTTCATTGTTCTTTATAAAAATTAGCAAATTTTCATTATAAGCTAGTTTTGAGCATTTATGCGACAAAACATTTATTCGATGAAGCTTTCCAACGCGTTGTGGCATTACTTTTATTCAAATATTAGTACGACCTGAACTTGCATATTCATTACATAATTAAATGACGTGCATTTGAATTGGCACTTAAGGTTATTTAGCTATAATACAGAAATTGTAAACAAAACATAAAAGGATTCTGGGGTTTAAAAATTCGAAAGAGTAACGTAGTGGCGTACAAACTGTCCAGAACCATCGTTTAAAGTATTAGCTAGAACAGTACAAAACTTGACTTTTTTCCTTGTACATTGCGTCATGCATTCAACTCTACACTATTGAGAATCAGATAAAATGTACGATACTGATTCAGTTACTGAGAGGCGTATGGAAAATGCTTAGGAAAATTTCCTCTTTGAAAATCTTTTATGATTTTACGTGCAATAACACCGTGCACATTAACTCCTTAGGAGGATGCAACCACTGTAGTATGTATGGGAATTAGCGCTCGCAGAGGGAAGATGCGGGACCCTTAATTGGAAATTATGAAGCCTTTTTTTCGTGGAAATGGAATAAGTTCTTCGTTTTGTTACGAACCATCCTTTTTCGGTTCACTGCTATATTGTTCTTCAGCAGCTATAACTTTTACCTTCCGTTTTTATCTTGTTTTGCAAATTTCCTTGAGCAATGAAACAGCAAGATTCAGAGTGTGAGGTTACACTTTGTGCAGAGATTTCTCGTTCCTTTAAACTTTGTTCAAAATGATGCCTTCCTCCTTCCTTTGGCCACATTTGTTGTGGTCAAGGAAGCTTAAAACAAGCCAACTTACACATTAGATTACTTAAGTTGGCTTAAGTATTCATTAGTCTTTATGATGAACAAATTGTTCAATGCTACTGGGGTCTAGATTCCAGAATTTGGTTATAATTTATAATCCTGAAATTGGTACAAAGCTTCATGTTTTAATTCTGCTTTCATAGTCTACTTTTTTCAACTGTTAGTTTACCACCTTCGTAAGGATGCTTCGAATTTGATCCCTTTTTTGAAAGCACAGTGCTTCTTACTAAGACTTCACACTGAAACCGTATAATATTTCATCAGAAGTTGGAACTTGAATGGGCGTCGTTGAATTTTCACCTCGATTGAACGTAACGGGCGAACGCAAGTTGCCATTTCCGTCGAGTCTCTAGTCGTGATCCAGAACTCTCGTAAAATTCGTGGTCTCCATCCAGTATTCATTGTTCTAAGCTCATAGTAATCCCCAAGCGCCTTCTGAAGAGATCAGCTTCGCTTTTTAGGAAACGCTGCTCCGGTTTCTCGAAACCCTCTCGAGCATAATAGAATTGCTCTCCACGAGCTCCTACAATAACAAGGAGTTCATTACAATAGTCACGTAAATTCTCGTAGATAGAACAACCAAATGCTCCAGATATCTCGTAGAGAACGCTGCGGATTAATTTCCTGCTGCTTTCCCTTCAGTCTTTTTCACCGTTGACGATTGCTCGCCAAATAGAAAAACCATTTCCCGCTTTACTCGAAAACTTCCTTCTGTTTGGGTCTTTTTCTGGAAGGCTTTATTGAGAACTTTGTATAAGCTCAATTTTATTAAAGGCCCCTGAGTTATTTTCATATTATACTCTGGATCATGTACTGGAATGAATAAAATGTATATATTTTTGGCAAACAAAAGGTTATCGTTGACATTGAGTCATTGATTTTGATGACGTCGGCTTAGTTTTGATTCCAAATCTTTATTCCTTCAGGAAATACTCATGCTACAAGTGCATGGTGATCAACATGAAACATCTCAACGTTATCCAGTATAAAGAATGTGAGTGAAATCTGTTTTCTATTTTTTAAAGAGGATTTAGTATTTCAAGATCTTATAAATGATCACTTCGTCTAAACTCTTCAATGTTATCATGATTATTTAGTTGATGAGTTTCTGTTCAAAAAGTTAACTCGCAATAGATTTAGAAAACTAAAAATTTTAATTTGTATAATATTGGGTAGTGTGTAGTGATTTTTACTGTCATGGAAGCAAAATTTCTCATTTTACATTCGTTTCTATAAGGTTGAATCACGAAATAGATTTTATTTCATGAAAATTAAAGAAAGAGGGTGTAATCTTTAAGGAGTTATTGTAATCAGATTATAGGTTGCATGAAGTATTTATCTATTGTGTCCTCTGGTATTAAGCTATTATTTTGAGAATTTGTTCTACCACCAATAATTCAGTCTAGTTTTCATAATCATACCCAAAATTGATAACCTAATCTTTTTCGCATTTTAGCTTACTGATGAAGTTTATGATGACTTAATAGTTCTTTATGTTAAAATCACAAGGAATATAGATTGGCGCTGAGCCTTAGAAGATGTTTGTGTCAAGCTCCGCCTCAGAGGAGGATAACTTCTCGCATTGCGGTACCTAGAATTGATCACGTCATGTGGCCTCCGCAGCGTACTGCGATCCTCAGAACCAGGACCTGAAGTCTCTGTGCCACGGCATCACGGGCGACGCGATGCTCTTCTCCATGTTCCGCCTCTCTGCGTCGCCCATCTCCTGCCCCTTCCGCGGCCCCCTCACCTTCACCTACTCTCGTAACCTGCAGGAGTGCGCGCACCCCGTCTCTCAGGTGCGTCTTGACGTGTTGCTTGCGATACCACTCAACCATGCGCCGTCCTCGAGTTCTTCCTGCTGTGAAGCGACACATCGTTGGGGCTTGCTCGAGTTCTTCCTGCTGTGAAACGATCCACCGATTGGTCGTGCTTGAGTTCTTCCTGCTGTGAAACGACACATCGATGGGTTGTGCTCGAGTTCTTCCTGCTGTGAAACGACCCATCGATGGGTCGTGCTCGAGTTCTTCCTGCTGTGAAACGACCCATCGATGGGTCGTGCTTGAGTTCTTCCTGCTGTGAAACGACACATCGATGGGTTGTGCTCGAGTTCTTCCTGCTGTGAAACGACACATCGATGGGTCGTGCTCGAGTTCTTCCTGCTGTGAAACGACACATCGATGGGTCGTGCTCGAGTTCTTCCTGCTGTGAAACGACCCACCGATGGGTCGTGCTCGAGTTCTTCCTTCTGTGAAACGACACATCGATGGGTCGTGCTCGAGTTCTTCCTGCTGTGAAACGACACATCGATGGGTTGTGCTCGAGTTCTTCCTGCTGTGAAACGACCCATCGATGGGTCGTGCTCGAGTTCTTCCTGCTGTGAAACGACCCATCGATGGGTCGTTTAAAAAAATGTTTACAATCTTTCAAAATTAATGGTATGGAATGGACCCAGTTGATGTTTAGCATTTATAAAATTGCTCACAACTTTTGACTTTAACAGATTGACTGTGATGGATTAAACTGAAGTTCAATTTTCAACTCACATTTAAAGGAACAGGAGCGAATGACAGCATTCTTCATGTATACCAAGAATTAGCATCTAAGCTGAATGATGTATCACACGTTGAAATAATAAGCACACTTACGTAAGTAATTCAATATTTGGGACACGCATCACAAAGCATCATCGGTTATTTCCTAGGATAAAAATTGGTAGCCTAGAATGGGCTTCTGTCTTCTTTCTGACGAACTTTTTGGATGGGCTGAATTATTCCGAAGAACTCTGAGACAGGATGCAAGATTCTGTGTGTTGAAAGCGTTACTTCCTTGCTAAAACGAAAGACCAGTCGCTTTATAGTGAATGTTGTAAAACCTTGAAAAACGCTAGAATTTGAAGCTTCGATGATAAAATAATCCTATTAACCTTGAAACTTGGCAATTTTGAGAAATGGTATGAATGTAACTAATCACAATTGTTTGTGAACTAGTAAAATGAAAAGCGATGGTCTTTGATTAAATTTGTTGTTCACACTTTACTGAGCTATTGCAGCATTTTTATTTGATTTTGCATATTGGATGAGTAATAGCCTTTAATTACAGTCGCTTTGCATTTTCTGCGTATAGTTGCGTGCTCATTTATGCAAGAAACGCTGTAAAATTCTCCTCCCTTTAGAGAAGAATTTTTAACGGTTAATTGCATTAGCCATCGAGCATCTGCTGCTGAAAAATATGTGAAGGAGAGTTTTGAAATGATGAAGCAAAAGCAATGATAGTTTTCAGCTCTACTCGTAACTTCTTCCATACTTATTCGAACGAAAACTTTCAGTCTAGCGGGGAAAGTTGTAAAATAAACGAGTGAAATGTTAGTGTTATTGTATTCATGAGAAAGTTATTTTTTGTTCGTGGGACATATAAATTTTACGTAGGTGCTTCTCGCTTTGAAAACCGGTCATAATCCATGTTATAGTAAAACTACTATAAAGATAGTCTCGCTTGAGAGAACAGCTAATTATGCAAAAAAGTTCCCTAATTGAACAGCGAGATATAGATTACCGGCCTGTTTGCTGATTTGAAAATTGGCAGGAAATTTCATATCGACTGCGATATTTTCTATTGGAATACAGTTATCTTAGTTTTTATTTATTTTCGCACGCTTCAAGTGAGAAATAAAACCCAGCTCGTTCAGTAGTACCGAAGTTGAGATTAAAAAGACAACCTTGTTCAGTAGCAGATTTGTTGATGTTTGAAAATGAACTGCGTCGAGCGTCTCTAATCCCATAAAGACATTAATTTTTCTCTTGAGCCAAATATTACGATAGTTTTCCTTGAATGATCTATACTCTGAGATTTGAACTTTTCAACGTAACGTTTAGAATATAAGAACGATAGGGATTTCTAAACCTGCCCTAGAAAGGACTGAAGGCGCTACAGGGTTGACCCTCCAAAACCTGTCATATGGATCTTAATTGGTGTCCCTCTCTCAGTATGTTGCAGCTCAGTTCACATTCCAAAAACTTGATATAGTAAATAAGGTAGCACGATGTGTTGTAAGACCTGAAACCTCGACATTTTACTTCATGGCAGCGACCTCAAACGGTTGCTAGGATAACGCTATGAGCAAACTTGTCCCAAACCCCCACTCGTGGGTTCCTTAAAGTTCAGTTTTTATTTGCGAGACATTAAAAGCAAAGGCAATTATTTTTAGTTTTTATGCTGCATTAAAAGTAATTTTGCGATTAGAATAGATCATTGACTCCTATTTTTTGGCGAAAATCTGCGATTTAGTGAATAAAAATTGTTATCCATCATTACAGAAAGTTAATCGAAAGTTGCTTGTCTTCGAAATCAGCTTTTGAACTAATAATACAAGCACTTACATTTGCATTCGTAAACGATGTATAGAGGGCCTAGGTCATGTGTGAAATTTAGAACAAACACTAAATGAGATTTTTCTAGACCTTCGTAATCATACCCAAAATCAGAATCTATCCTGGACATTCATGTCGAAATTTAGAAAAATAGATATGGTAACAATTAGAACACTGTTTGAATTACTCGATCGCACGCTGTTTCATTCTATGTACGACGATGTTATCTGTTAACTCATCTTTAGTTCGAGGTATATATGTTGAGTGTGGAAGCATTTTTGCCTGGTCTTTTAGCCTTCACGTTCTCCGTCATTATTTTTTGTAAAGTAGATATGAAGTTTAACATGTGAATTTCTCTGACTACATTTGTTTTTGAAACGAGTCTGAAAATGATTTTGTTAGAAATTATTTAATTCGACTAGAAACACCCGGAAGTTCGATGAAATATTTATAAAATTCCCAAATATTGAAACAAACAAATTGCCTACATTGTATCACTCGTATATTCATAATAAATTTGTGATAACATATTCAATGACGTGCAAGAGAAGGTGTGGCTATATTATTGAGTGTAAGAATCAGAGAGAAAGTAGTTGAATGGGGTGAGTTGTGATCAAGAATAATGTGGGTGCGAGTGAAATGGGGGGTAGAGTCATGGGTGTGTGTGAGCGCGTACGGACCGGGATCGGAGAGGAGTGGGGAGGAGAGAGAGGAGTTTTGGGAGAAGTTGTCCGAGTGTGTTGCAAGAGTGGGAAATGGTTGTAGAGTTGTGGTGATGGGGGACCTGAATGCGAGA
>JACJUY010005751.1:44204-57110 GCA_014220935.1 Platorchestia sp. MABIK
CTGGGCTGCTGCTGATCCTGGCAGTTCTGGTGCGGCCAGTGCTGCCTCTCTCGCATCCTAGTGACTAAGGGTGTTGATTGTGGCCTGCTGTCGGCTACCCTCCCATAGGGAGGAGAGGCCTGGTATATGTATGAATATTCAATGAAATGATCACATTTTGTATTTAAACAAAAAATTAGTTACTCGATTTTTCGAGCTCCAGTTATTAGCTACGTTCCCTTTTCAACATTTAAAGCTGTGGCCGAAGCTTAGGCTCTTTGATGCCTGCTCAGAACTTGCAGTCTCCATTCAATGCGTGCAAGATTTGCTTGCCTCCCTTCCTAAGATATTGATGATATTGGACCGTCGAATACCTTATGAAGCCTTTAACGAAGCTTGAGAGCATGGGTCGGTCGAATCAAGGAGGAGAAGGAGAAGGGTTTGACATGTTCTGGGGCTGAATCATTTTAACAGATGTGGGTCTTTTAGTTATAATATCCCCCCTCAGGGGGATACAACTATTGTATCTATGAGAATTGGCGCTCCCAGGAGGATTATGTGTGGGCCCGCGCTATAGGTTAGGTAGGCCTTCTTTTTGTTGGAATAGAAAAGTGTTTTTGTTTTGTTACGGACCATCTTTTTTCGGTGCACTGCTGTCCTGTTTTCCAGCACCTACTGCTTTCTTCTTCAACTTTTATCTTGTTTCATGAACTTCTTTCTTAGCTTACTGTTTTTATATGCCTTGTGCGTAGATTCCGCGTTCCCTTAACTCCATACTAAGTGGTACCTTCATCCTTCCTCTCTTTGAACATCTTTGTTGTGGTAAAGGGAGGCTAAAACTTTCTTATAATCAACCTGTTGGAATATCCGTCAAACTGAACTAATATGACAACATCGAGCTGCTAGACGACCAAGTTCCATCATTTGCCCAAAATCTGAATGAAGAAAGCAAGTTGCTTTGCCTACCTTTCAAGATGACGACTGCCGGGGATATAGGACTAGAGCTGTCATTAAATGGCCTGGCAGTCATTTAGGGATATGTCAGGTGTTAAAAATGGCCAGTTAAGTCTCCACATATGTACGCAATAGAATATTTGTGGGACCTTTTGGAACAAGTTAAACTTCGAAAAAATCGTCCACGTACTGTGGTTGCACTACGACATCAGTTTATGCACGAGAAACTTGGAATTGACCAGATGGACGTTAGGAAACTTAAAGACTCGATGCCGCGTAGCATTACCTCCATTATTCGAGCTCGCGGAGGTCCTGTATCATATTCGCAGCAGGTGATGAATTTTTTGTCCGATGAGCTCATTGTCAACGTATAGACGTATATGTCTATGATAAAACCGTAGTATATGAATTAATAACATATCTTTTCCTACAGGTGGACTCGTGCGCCGATGATTCGCGGTTATTGCTGCGCTTCCAGGCCTGCGCTGATGTGCCGGGGTCGGAGAGCTTCGGTGAGTTTTACTTGCGGCTCCCTAAAAAGAGATTTTGGTCTTGTAAACTTACAGTAGTTGAGCCTACTCATTCTCGTCTTGTTTCTAAGATTTTAGCATATACTGCCGTAATTTTACATGTAGTGTAGGAAGAGATTAATATGTTTGGCTCAAGGGGTTGATTTTATTTGCATAAGCTACTGTGTGAGCTAATTGCTGTGGAACTCTTTTGATCAACTAATGTTAATTATTCCAGGCTTGTTATTTCTTTCAGTTATTGCAACTGCTGTGTTGTTATTTCGGGAAACGTCAATTAGAATACACAGCGGTGTTTAACAAAAAGAAACCAATGCTTATAAGCATTTCATCAAACATAAAATCCTTGTGGTTTATATTCCACGTTGGAAATATTAACTTCACAATTCGTTTTCCGAGTAAATCGCTGTTCTATCTTTTTTTAATTCTTGTTGCCAGAGAGAGAACTGGTGTGCTTGGGCTCGTGGAAGGAAGGCGTGAACCACTACCTGGTTGGCAAGATCAACCACACGCACGCGAACTCGGACAACGACAGGTACCGCTGCTTCATATACGAGCACGGCCAGCATCCCGACATTCCTGACGCCACCATGATGTACCTCGCCCAGTCCGCGGACGCCACGTGTCAAGGTCTCATCTCTGCCTACGAGGGCGGCGAGACCATGAAGCTTACGAGAGGTGAGAGTTCGCGTGAATCCAGCGATTTTGTTAGTGCGAGGTGGTCATGGTTCAGTGTGTGACGAATCTCCTCATTCTGAAAATAATATAGGTTAAATTCAGTATTATTTTTTTCCCGTCGAATTCAAGCTTAGGTTCGCTATATGAATGAAGGGTGCGCTCACAACTACAATGAGTAAGTATTGCACTCCATCCAGTGTTGAAACATTCAATTTCGAAACTGACAGTCACAAAACTTCCAAAGATTGATGTTTTATAGCAAATCATTAACGGACGTAGTGAAAAAAGTGAACAGTGAGTTGCGAAGTTTTTCCATGAATCTTAGAGTTATTTTAAAATTTATATCGGGTTTGAATAGTAAGTTGACTTTTCAAATCGGTTAATGAAAACGGGACTCATTTCAGTGTTGTTCACACAATGTGTCAAAAGGCTTCACGGTTTTCGGTTAAAAATGAGTTACTCATGACGCATTATTATCAAGTATGAATTTACTTGAAGTTGTAGGTACCCCGAAGTACTCAATATATGAAATCACAAGAAGTTTTGAAAACTAAGTTTGAAAGATTCCCAATGAGATCATTTACGTGGTTCCCAATAACAATCAAGTTCCTAACCAAAAACAAGTCCCGAAGCTCAATTCCATGTGGTTGCGCTTTTCTGATACATAGCCCTTCAAGTTCGTCCAATTTGTGCGATTTGTAGACGTGCGCTTTTGATTTAATAAATCAGTACTCAATGTCTTTTAACGGTTATATTTCTCAGGCAAATTGTTCTCTAGATTTTGGCGAAAAAAATTTTCGCTGAACTTCGAGGGGCCACTGACTGCTACTTTACCAAATCAAGTTGTTGGCGTGTTGTCGATTGTTTCAAGAGCACACAGTTGGCGACGAAATTATTCGTACACCCCTCGTTTTTCAAAACCTTCTAGAATTGCTCAAAAAACCATTGTTGCCACAGGGATGAGATTTTCACAGGGCGTGAAGCACATATTAGTTACAATAATACGAAGTTTCTAGAGCAACATAGTATGTTTGAAAGATTTAACAAGCTGAACTTCGGAAACACGGAAAGACAAAATTATTCATCCAATTGATAACATTACATTTCTTTGAGAAGTATTTGCCGTTATACTTGTTTGATTGAAAAAAAATAGCGTTTAAAATGTTCTTGGTCATTCTAGATGTGAGATCATTCGAGAAAATTATGCCAGAGCTAACGGGGAGCCAGAGGAGTAGAACTTTGTCATTCGTACACTGGCGCCATGATGTGAAAAACTAAGGAACTCGGTGTGGATCTCAGACAGTAGATTGACAATCACAAAGCTGGAAATAGTTATGGCGACATATCTTGGCGTTTGAGCATCCAAGATCTACAGTACAATCTGTTAAAAAAAGTTTGCTATGTTTGGTACTGTAGAAACGTTGCCTGGGCGTGGTCGCAAGCAAAAATTCTCCGTGAGAACTTCTGGAAAATTGTATCGGGAGTCAACGCTAATCCACGAGTGAAGCTAGACGACATTGCCCAGAGATTGAACGCTCAGGGAACTAACGTGAGCAATCGCACAATCCAGCTCTGTCTGAACAAGGGAGGCCTACACGAACACCGACCTCGAAGGACTGAACTTCGCAAACCATGCCATGTTGATGCTCGCTTGAACTTTGCAAAGTCACACTTGGATAAGGACAGAGGCTTTTGGGAAAAAGTATTATGGAGTGACGAGACCAAAATCAAGCTTTTTGGGCACAATGACGTGAAGAAGGTTTGGCGTAAGAATGGTGAAGCTTTCCTGCCGAAGAACACTGTGCCAACAGTTGAACCCGAAAGTGGATCACTGATGTTTTAGGGTTGTTTTGCTGCATCGGGTACTGGAAAATTGGTTGCAATTAAAGGGAAGATGAACTCTGATGACTATATGTCTATTTTGGACGAAAACCTGAAGGTATCCGCAAATAGTTTGGGACTTGGAAGGCGGTGGGTATTTCAACAAGACAATGACCCAAAGCACACGACCAAGTCTACAAATAGCTGGCTCCAAAGAAATAAGATAAATGTGCTGCCATGGCATTCTAGGAGTCCGGATCTCAATCCTATAGAAAATTTGTGGCAGGAATTAAAAGTCAACATCAACAAGAGAGCTCCAAAGAATCTTCGGGAATTGAAACACAACGCCATTGAAGAATGGAACAATATTTCATCTAGAACTACGGAAAAGCTTGTCGAAAACTTTAATAAAAGGCTTTTAAATGTTATGAAGATAAAAGGTCAAGCTATTGATTATTAAAAATGTACTCAAATGGTAGATTCATCTCCATAAAGTGTAATTCCATTCACTGGATGAATAATTTTGTCTTACCGTGTTTTTGAAGTTCAGCTTGTTAAATCATTCAAAAATAATGTTTTGTTCTAGAAACTTCGTATTGTTGTCACTAACATGTGCTTCACACCCTGTGAAAATCTTTTGCCTCTAGCAACAAAAGTTTTTGAGTAATTCTAGAAAGTTTTAAAAGATGAGGGGTGTACGAATAATTTCGTCGCTAACTGTATTTGTAGAGCATACAGGTTAAGATGTGCAACCCTCTGAAAACGACACCTTCAATCCCGTTTGACGGCTTCAGACTTGGGTGACAATCCGAAAATGGGCTACTTGGCTCGTTCCTGCTGCCAAAGTTTATCCTATTCTTATCCCAAATACTGGGATACATTCCGCTAGCCAGTTTAGTCATTTCACAAATTTGTTGCTGCAAAGATGACGCACCGTAGAAGGTTATTCTAAATCAAAACCATCAAATTTTCTCGCTGAATTCTGCCTACAATTTACGTTTATGTTCCGACTGTAACGTAATTTTTGGGAATACCGTATTATTGGGAGCCTGAAATTTGGTTTAGCCACTGGAACTGTCATTGTACAGCGCATTTGAAAGTTGCTGCACACATTTTTTATCAACTGCGATGTTTGAATTTAGAATACAGGTTATTAATTCAACTTGTGCATTGTTTATAATGGTAAAGTGACCCTTTCATTATCAATGCATGTTTAAATGCTGAATTTTGTTTTTATATACCGTTGTCGGTTGCTGTTTTGAAATAGACTGGATGCTATCGCTTTTGTCAAGCGAGCTCAAGACGACCTCAAACGCCGCAGGTTTTAAAGAACAGGCAGACAAACAGTCCACTCACATCAGTAGTTAATACAAGAACAGGCAGACAAACAGTCCACTCACATCAGTAGTTAATACAATTGGGTTTGAAGTCTGAAATATTTTCCAATATTTAATTCCCTCAGGCGGATCCCCTTTAATCCCCTCAATATTTAATCCCCTCAACTATTGTATCTATGGAAGTTAGCGCTCCCAGAAAGAATATGTGAGGTTCCGTGTTCAAGGTTAAGAAGGGCTTCCTTTTGTTAAAATGAACAAAATAAAGATGGTTCGTCAGAAAAAGATATTAGTGGCTCACTGCTGTCCTATTTTTGAGCATCTACTGCTTTCTTTTTCATCCTTTATCATGTTTCATGAACTTCTTTCTCAACTTACCGTTTTTGTGCAACTTGTGCAGATTCTGCGTTCCCACAAGTCCATACTAAATAGTGCCTTCCTCCTTCCTCTCTTTGGAAAGCCTTTGTTACGGCTAGGGAAGCTTAAACTAACATCTAATCTAATATTTTCAATATATAATTAAAACCACCCATAACGATTTCCTCAATATCGTACATTTGGACAGGAGTGGGTCTGGATCAACATTTGACATAGGCGCACTCTAGATAAGTTGGTGGATATTTAATTGATATTGGCTGCGATTTAACTATGGACTTTTTCGCTGCTCTAATGCGAACAACGTTGTGACTAACTGGAGGGCGAAAGCAACACACACTTCGTGATCTATCGCCAAATCACGTAGCTTTGCTATTTCATTATTGGTGTTGAGTTAGGAAATGACGTTTTATAGCTCAGGTTGTACGAACTTATACTTCAATCGGATTATAGAGTTTGACCATTTTCAGGTAAATGTAGGTACTTCATAATAGAAGAGTGGTGCAAAACATTGACGAGTTAGATCAATTTTGAACTTACATTATTTAATCTAGCGAGAAGAAAATTAGGTTGAGGTTCTATTCTAATGAGAATAAAATACAGTGCAGTTCCCTGTGATGAAATCGTGCCATTGAATTTAGTGTAACGATCGGTTTCGTTTCAACTTCAGCTAACCAAGGCAGCAAGAAGTGCAAGCTGCCCCTGTGGCTCACGGCGTACCCGCACTGGCACACTCTGGACTACAGCCAGAGCTACATCGTCTATCATCATAACACGTCGCTCAGAATAAGTAATGGAACTGCTGCACCCTCCGATCCCGAGGTGAGCGATATTTCAATATTTATATTTCTTATCGTGTTTTTTCTTATTGCCCAGCTGGCCAATGACGCCTGCTTCTGCTCTTCTGACTAAAGCGTCATACTTATTATCCTATCGTTTATTTTTGTACGTTCAGTGGTTATTTAGGAATAGAGCGCGTACTCGATCATATCACACTGGCTGCACTTTTCAACTAGAGGCTTATTTTTTTATTTCCAACGCCGTTGTGGAACGATGAGTTTTAAAGAAATTTAACTATCTGCTATATCTGCTCACTTGTTCTTTCATCGTTGTTCGCAGTGACTATTAACTGCTGTTTCAATGCCAGTTAGTCGCACTTGTATCTTTTTTGACCACGTTTGAATTTGAAGTTATTTATTGCCCAAATGTATATTGATACCTGATGTTACCGTTTTTCAAAAATGGTGAATAACTAATGGGTCACCCTGTATTTGTATGGAAATATATAAATATAAATGAAAATTTGTTTGAAATCAATTTTATTGCGGCGAAATTGGCAATTTAGGAACGATGTTGGCAAAATCTGGTGTTGATTATGTCACAAAGAAAATCACTCAATATATTTCATGCCGTAGTAATACAATAAAGAATAACTGGAACAGCATCATTCGAGTCTCTGTTGTGCATCATCTTGCAGATTTCATGAAACTTGAAATTTGTAACTTTCATGCCTCGTGACTGTTACAGATCTATAAATTAATCAGAGCATGAAGTTTATGCAGTACTCCTCTTGGGTTAACAACTATCGTATCTGCGGGAATTATTACTACCAGGGGGAATATGTGAGGTCACGAACCAAAAATTATGTGACCTTCCATTTCTTAGAATAGATTTTTTTTCGTCACGGACCATCTTTTTTCGGTTCACTGCTGCCCTGTTTTTTCTTTTGTTTGAGCACCTACTACTTTCTTCTTTAATTTTTATGTTTTAACTTTAACTTCTTAAACTTTTTCTTATCTTGTTTCATTACATTCTTGTTCAACTTCTTGTTGTATGTGCCTTCTGCAGAGATTCCGCGTTTCCTCAAGTCCATAGTAAATGATGCGTTCCTCTCTTTGTAACGCCCTTGTCTAATCTAGTTAATGTAGTACTGAAATTGGAAAATAACCATTCGCTTTGATAAATGGTGACATAATGTTTGAATTCGTAAATTTAGTTTATATAATTGGTAGTGCGATATGTATTAATAAATCACTTATTCGCTATGTTTTTAAAAGGGTTCAGAAGTAACTGACTATCATGTGGATGTTGAAACTTTTCTGATTTGTTAGAAAAATATTTTTATGGTTCTGTACAATTAGATCTACGCAAGCTTCAAGAAAGACCACTGCATTTTTTTGTGACGGTGTGGTGCAGAGTAATTATTTCAACTGTGCTTGGTTCTTACTTTCTTGAAAAGAGGGGCACAACTGAAACAGTTCGGTATCTTTCACCTGAGCTATCTTTCAGAGTTTTTTTTTTTTTGTTACCAAGCTTGAGAGACTGCACTTACACAATGCTTGGTTGCAACAAAATGAAGTCTCAGTCCATACAGTAAAAGAAACACTGACATTGTTAAGAGGGTACCGGTACTGTTTAAATCGCTCTGGCAAAATCACTTGATCCTACCAAGACCCTTAGATATGTCTCCATGCGATATTTTTTGAGGTTAATTTAAGTCACGAGTGGCTGCTACGAAACCAATGAATGTTCAAGAACTTAAAAACAGGAGCTGCATTATAACAAATAAACTCTTGTCTGATACTCTAAGGAGCGTTCTGAAAACGACAAAGAACAATGTCGTAAGTTGTGAAAACAACCGTGGTCATAATTCAAAAGGCCTAGTATTCATTGTAAAGGGCATATTGTAAATAAACCATAGTTTTTCTTCCGAATAAAACTATTTTCAACTTATTACCATTCGTAGTTATTTTTAGGCTTTATTGACGAACTTATGGAGGCAGCATTTTCTAGGCCACCCTGTATGTGCTGTGTTTGAAATTTTCATGCGAGACAACCCTAAATATTTTTCGAAGTGAATGTTTTATAAATTTGAAGATTGTTTTTTGGTTTAGAAATAATACTCATTCGCCAGTTTTACGGTTCTCAGTTCTTTTTTCTAGATGCACTGGTGTAATCATATCATGCATCGGCGAAGTTGAAAGATTACAATGACGATATGAGAAATAATTACCACGTATCTGTAATGAATGCACTGAAATTAATAGACTAAGGTTACTTTATGAATACAGTACTGCTGTAATGCAGTAGCACGCCGCTGTAAATGTAGTGGTAATAGGGCTTGTATGTACTGTAAAAATATGCAATATAACCGAGTAAGTTAATGGAATGCACATTTCCTTACGTTGAGATGATACCCGATTGACCTGTCTTCATTGTACTACCTACCGACGTGTTCAGGCGAGCTGAGATGTCAAATAAAGACGAAGCGCCGTTTGTATGAGCAGGTGAGAGGTCACACAGATCTACGCTTGGTGTGCCACGCTTACTACGATGACCACCGCACACGCGACCACCGCCGCCAGCACCAGACCACCAGACGAGACAACGAGCAGCAAAAGGCAGCGTCTGACTGGACCGGAGTAGAATCCCCGGAGAGCTCCAACGACTGGCCCACCGCCACGGAGAGCGGGAGGCAGTGGTCTGCTTACGGCAGCAACGCAGCCCCTGGGGAGAGAGATGAACTCGGCGGCCCCAACACGCATGTTGAAGATCAGCCCGAGCTGCGAGCAGCGGAAGCCGTGCATCACAAGAAGAACGGGCGCAGGAGCAAGCGAAGCGTGACGGTTGTTGTGCACGTCACCGTTGGCTGGTGAGTTATTGTGAATGTCTTATCTGAATGGTGACGTACTGTGTAGTAACGTCATGTCTCTACAATGTTGTCTACGTCGTAATCGTATGGGGAATTATGGCATTCGCCACTGCCGTGTGGTGAGTTATTGGCTTTGTTGCAATTTCATGATGATCTGTGACTCATCTAAAATTCTATTTCGTTAATCATTTTCTCGCATATTTCCTGATTATATGGTTTTCAAATGTTTTCGTTCTATTTCATTGTTTTAGGCTAACCACGTTCACGAAATGTGAGTTCAGGCAGTTTGTCTTCAATTAGAGACATATTTTGGAATTGAAGCTTTCAACAATTGACGATTTTATACTGCAAATGTCGTGCGTCATCGACTGCAATTAAACCTAGTAGTGGTTCATGCATTCTTTTTTTCTGCTTAACTAAGAACAATTTAGATAGCGTGTTTCAAGTGTTCATGACAATTTAATTTCCCCTTTGCGAGCTAGTAGCCTATATTCTCGTCTAAATATATTCACTCCCTGCTATCACAGCCGGTCAGGCTACTGGTGTATGAGGATTTTTCGACGTGCGGACCACGTGGTGCAAGTGGAGACTGGGGAGCTCGCGTACAGGGCCGAGGAAGCGTGCACGCATCACTACTGGAATCCAGGTGAGGGCTCCGTGTGTTGCACTCAACCTTTGACCGCAAGAAGTGAAATGCGGGGTCACTTTGAGGCTTTTATACCTACAGCGAGTCAGCTATCTAATTTGAACAGCTTAGTATGTGTATTTCGATGAACACTAAAAAATTTGAATACAATGTATATTAGTTAACCTCTGACAACCTAACATTGGGATGTTCTGAAAGAAGCCAGATTTGTTTAGTTTAAAATAAATGAAAAGCACAATTCCATTAATTAGCATGGACGCAATGATTGACCATGACAAAAAATAGAGTTGAATGGTTTGATGACTTTTTCCCTTGAATTTCTGCCGATTTTTCATTTGTTAGATTCAATCTTCCATTTGGCTGAATGCCCGTGCATATCTAGTAAAATTTATATTCGCGGGATATTTAAAGATAACTTGGTGGGTACTATGTAATTGATGGTTATCAACGTACCTACGTTCGAATACGTCAATTGTTTTCTGCCACAGGCCAAACATTTAGCTACATTGTCCTTTTTCGAGTGTTAGTTGTTCTAGGTTGTGATGTTGCCTAAGTACTCGACGAGCAGAGTTAATCGTTCCATAGGTTTTACCATCATATTTCATGCCACTGTGTCTCAAAATACTTAGCTGAGAAGCCTCGTACTCGCTGCACAGCTAATATTATTCCGCACTAATCTAGCAGTCTCGCTTCAGAGTTAGGGAATTCAAGTGTGTGATGGAGTTAATATTACACTCTTACTACAATTAATAATTAAGAATTTATGAGAAAAGGAGACCGATGATTCACGCCTACGCCAAGTGGTGCTGGTTCGAACGTACGTGCATATTTAGCTCGTTTCAAATTTAAGCATATCCAACGAGGCCGAGCAGTGGTCGCTAATTTATTTTTACTAAACTAGTATTCAGCTAAACTGGCAACTATTGTCGATGCAATGAGTCCTTTTTCAATTTAAATTCAGTATTTTCATGCGAAGCCTTCTTACGTTTTGCAGGAAGTTCCGGCCTGACAACGCTAGTTGCCCGCGGCGACCAGAGCAGATCCTGCGGGCCTCTAGGCCGCTACGTGGTCACGCCTGACCCTACACGCCCAGTGCATGTGGCCGACCCTTACAGCCAGGACGCTTCCCGCGACTGTAACGCCAACAACATGCCCGAGTTCTCTCGCCTCAACGTCGGGTGTACGGCACACGATACGCTGGAGCTCGAGACCAGCTGTCCCCTTAACGATGTCACAAGTGAGAAATCGTTCATGCTAATTTTGAGCCTTGTTCAGTCGCCTCTTCAGATCGACAGGGTGTGTGGCTGTGAGGTGTGTTGAAACTTTGTTATTAGTTACGTGCCTGTGAGCGCCCGAGGTATATTGGATTATTTTATCTGTGAGCTTAGAGCTCCAAAGAAGACCTCCAAGTGCGATTAACAACCATTGTGGGCCATTTCCATAGTTGCGGGGTTCTAGAAAACGTGAATTCTGTAGTTTCTGATAGCTATTTCTCCCTAACTCGATGAGGCCAAAACAATTAGCTCTTAATGTGAGCCAAATATTTTTTTTGCAATTCAAAGCATTGCGGAAGCCGAAACAGTGCAGAAAGTTGCCGATGTTGTAATAGTCGCATTCAATGAACGCATGATCTCTAGGAGACCAAACTTATCAAAGCTGTTAGACGCGGCGAGCCTTCACTGTCCTGATTCAAGCCCACTTGACATGTGTTCGGTGGGGAAAACATTTCAGTGATTCTGTACGTGGCAGTAACTTAATCCACGCTTCGTCTACGTTGGAAGAGTAGCCATAACTGGAACACCGCATCAAAACTGTTACAATATCAATGATCACTTGTGTTGGTGTCAGGCGCTACTGGGTTCCCTCTTACTCTCGGTTAGAACGCCTGTTTCAATTCAGTGAACAGCTTTGATGCATACAAAGAGCTGCACTGGTCTAGTCTACTTGTATTGTGAATCACCACTCGTTGAATGTCCATTTAGTGGAAATCTATTTGCGTCTCTTTGTCTAATCATAGAAATAAATAGAAGAAAGGAAAACGAGCATTTTCCATTCTTGCGAAGCTCTGGCCCACTTAGCGCGATCTCTTGCTTCGCTTCCTGCACATCTCGCTTATATAGCGTGATATATTAGCGTAAAATAAGCTACGTAGTTCAACTGATCAATGGCAACTATTCGTGGATGATTTTGAAGTGCTGCTACAGCCATAACATCTATTTAATGCGATGGAACACCTGAACCTTCAAAATTTTCATTCAAGCTTTGAACTATAATACCGTGTTAAAAGTGTTAAAACTTTTAGCACATTATAATGTTTTGCATGGCTGTTCTCTCGTTAACTTGTTATGACACCCCCACTCGTCGCCATTGATCAGGGTACCAGTGCCACGGTCGGTGGGACAGCGATGGAGTTACGTACGTGGTCGCGTCTCCGTCATCACGGCCGTCAGGCGCACCTCGGAGAGTTTGCTTCGCGTACAGCGTGCTCGACCGCGACGATAGTGGCACGACCAACGTGCGGCCGCCACCGCGCGTCACGCTCACGGCTCGCCACGACACCTGCAGCCCTTCCACCAGCAACGCTCATATCACGCTCAACGCCACGCTCACTGGTGAGTACCTCATGTGCCTTTGTGTGCTTAATGGGCAGTCATTTCAACTTGGGCAACTAATGTTGAACGAACGGGGTATGCGGCAGGTACATGTGTGAGTGAATAGGAAGGCTAAGTATATAAGAGGAGAAATATTCAGGTTGCAGTAGATAGTGGAGAAGAAGTAGCGAGTAGATAGCTGTGAGTAGGTAGCGGGGAGGAGGCAGTGCAAAGTAGGTAAAAAGCAGGTAGTGAAGAGTAGGTAGCAGGAGGTGGCGGTGAGTAAGGAGTAAGGAGTGGGGAGAAGGTAGAGAGTAGATAGAGATCAGGTAACAATAGGTAGCGGGGA